>CM038681.1:174709711-174764342 GCA_021605205.1 Aegilops longissima | reverse complement strand
GACGCCTCTAATGCATGCATGTCCGAGCACATGACGGAACACACACGGTCACGCTAAGTGCTCAACCTATACGTGCATGCACACACATACTCAGTCAGGGTGAGCTAGTGACCGTATAAACACCGGAAAATATATATATTCAGCGCAATGAGCGTATTATGAAGTCCACTGATCGTATTTTTACAAATATACAATGACAGACGGTGTATTTATCTCGTTTGAAATTAAGCCATATTAACCGAAGAGGAGGCAGTATGGACTAGCATTACTTTGTTGTGTCCCGTCAACTTGCCGAACGAGGAGAAGGTTGCAGGACGGGAGAAGCTTGCGTGCGGTGGCTCGCGGGAAAAGGAGAAACTTTTTACTAATGCAAGCTCTCCCTCGCTCAGGCGGTGGACGTGCAACAGTTAATTCGGTGTTAGATTGCCAGAAGCATACACTATACTACTAGTGCTAGTACTATTGTTCGACTTCCCGAATAGGCGAACAGCCAAGCGCAAAGTTTACTAGTACTAGTACTACTACTATAGTCTATAAAGGTACATACTATACTAAGTACTAGGAACCGGATGGAGGAGCGTCTGCACTCTTATTATAATTTTAAAATGTGATAAAGCAATCTATAACACATTTGGTTCTCTTCGAGGGTTCTCGCATGTGATAATGGAAGTTGATTGCATGGAACACTCACCACAATTCTCGCTTAATTCTGTCTCATATCCTGTTACAAATAGTAGCGCTCGGTAATATTTCCTCTTTTTTGTTATTCAGCATGTAAACAGGTCAGCAAACCTTGCGGCGCATCTTCGTGCGAACCGTGCTTGCTGCACTTTGAATGTGGCCGAGAGCTGGCTTGATGAAACACCTCGCTTCCTACTTCTTTTTTGCGGGTACCTCGCTTAGTGACCATGTCTTGGCTGATCGTCCTAAGAATGCTTATATATGAATAAAGCTCTCTCATTTACCAACAAAAAGATTAAGCCATATTAGCGGAAAGGAGGGAGTATGGACTAGCACTACTTTTTGGTGTGTCCCGTCAACTCGCAGAACGAGGAGAAGCTTGCAGGACAAGGTGAAGCTCGCTTACGCCTTTTGACTAATGCAACCTACCCTCGGTGGACATGCATCAGTCCATTCGGTGTCAGATTGTCAGAGGCATACACTGTAGTACCCAACATGCGGAGTACCTTGTTCGACTTCACGAAGAGGCGAAGAGCCAAGAGCAGTAGTACGAGTAGTACTACTACTAGAACCGCATGGTGGAGCGTCTGTACTCTTATTTTTTTATCTCTGATAAAGTACACATTTATTCCGGAGAAGGGCGGAAAACGGCAGCCCAACATGTAATGAATGATATCGATCAACCAACCTTGCTCGAATATATCTTGGCCTCCGTGCGAGCCCGTCTGTGCATTCTCGCTCCTCGTCTCTCTCAAGGAACGGCGGGTTGGCTCTTTGCCGTCAATTGAGATCGGTTTGCTCACACTCCTGTCCCACATGTCAGTGATATGCCAAGAGGAGGTGTGTTGACCGACTGGCCTTACGCGTACTTGGTTTTGCACCTTCATACTACTCCTCCCTCCGTCACAGTTTACAGGGCGCGCTTCAATATGATGCATTTCTCTCAATGCATTTCCACCACCAGAGAGACTTTAGACGCATTTGGTTTAACACTCAATTAATTAGGGCGTGGTAACCGCAATCAAGCCCACAATTTTCTCTCCATGTATTGTACTACTACGGAGTGGAGTAAGTGCATGCATGTGTGTACCCGTGGTGGAAGCACTGCATGCATGTGTGTACGCCATGCTATAACTACCAATGCTATTTTTCAGGCCGGTCGCTAGTCGCCTTTGTCCCACAGATTTTTTTCTTTTTTCTTTAGCGCGCTGTATAAACGGTGACGGATGGAGTAGTATGAGCGGATTCAAAGAAGAGCGTATTGATGGTTGCTTCTTCAAAGCAACTTACAGTGGGAAAGGTGGGGCTTATGATTTGACTGCTCATTACTCACTATTAATGCGGCGCAACGACCGGGCTGAATCTCCCATGCGGTTGTGCACTACCCCCTCGGTTCTTAAATATACTCCGGAGTATATTTGTCTTTCTAGATATTTCAACGAGTGACTACTCAAATATTTGTCTTTTTAGAGATTTCAAATGGACTGGCACATACGGATGTATATATACATATTTTAGAGTGTAGATTCACTCATTTTGCTCCGTATGTAGTCACTTGTTGAAATCTCTAGAAAGACGAATAAAATATTTAGGTACGGAGGGAGTACACATACAAGCAAAATGAGTGAATCTACACCCTAAAATATGCCCGTTTGAAATTTGTAAAAAGACAAATATTTAGGAATGAAGGAGTATAATTTTGTGCATGGCACATGGACCCGGATGATGAAGAGGCTTCTGGCAATGCTATCAAGCTTCCATCATTTGTTTACATAATTGACGTACTATACAAATAATTTTCCAGCGACATGAAATTGTACAATGGTGTGAGCTTTCGGCTTTTGTTTCACGTGTCTTGCCATCGATGCTCTTTCGGAAACAATAAAAAACTAACTTCCTTGCTAATGCATGTCAATTATTAGCAGATCAGAGCTAATAATTACATCACAACTGAAGACAGAGTTGTGAGAAGGTGTTAAATTAAAATTGATCCATGCTTTCATTGGCAGCAACGTCCCCCCAGCTCTGTCTAAATCAACAAGGCATGTTGGGAAAAAAGTAGCTGTCTGGAGCATGCAACATTCCGATCATTTTGTGCAGTTCCACTAAAATAGAGCTGAGCGTCCCTGTTCTAAAGATATTAAGTGTGATTATGATAATAGAGGACTGTGATCAAACAATAAACACACAAATAGAAGCCGGTCACCTTTGGAGTCTCTCTTAAGAAACTAGTTGGAGAAGATTAGGCTCGGAGTTGGATGAGGAGGATAGAGCAAAACCAATCTCCCTTTGTGCAGTCGCACTGAAATGTAGAGACGTTGCCCGTGTGACATTTTAGTACAACTGCACAAAACACTCTTAAGAAAAAATTGATTTGTGCAGTTCACCAAAAGGTCGCAATAGCAACGAGGTGAAATGGATAGCACTGTTTGCAAAAAAGAGGTAGAAAGGAAACAATTACTGGCCAATAACAGTTGATGACACATGCGATGACAAAAAAGAAGCATATTCCTTGCCCTAAGGGAAGATAACAACACGGTTTTGTTTGTCTAAAACAGTGTGAGGATGAGAATGCAATATGGAAAGTACGCTGGATGAGCTATGTTTTGGGCAAAGAACTATGGAAGATCCACATGCAGCGGCGTGGGAAGGCGGCAAGGAGCAAGGCCGGAGGATACCGGAGGTCGTCGGGATGTAACTAGGTGAGCGGCGGCGGGCAGAATCTGCGAGCAGGTGGCGTAGGCCCTGCCGTGCCGGAGCTTGGTCAGAGAGAACAAAGTGTACCGCAGATTGGGACGTGCTGCCTCGGCGCCGTCGAATGGAGAAAGATGCACTTCCTCCCTTTCCCCCGGCGGACGGGATGCGGCCGGATCAGTGACCAACGGTGAGAGAGAGAGAGGCCACCGCACTCCCTTTCCCCGCGGACGGGATGCGGCGGATCGGTGACCAACGGTGAGAGAGAGAGAGCCACCACAACCTTGTGTGAGATACTCAAGAGCGACAAACCAGGCATGCAAGGCTCCATTGTATATAGTGAGCGGACTACCTTTTTCTCCATAAAAATCGTTTTATATTCTGTGTACGTGCCATTGAGCGCTATAACTTTATTTAAAAATAACGCGGCAACGCGTCAAGTCGAATTTTGTTTCGTGCAGGCGTGGTAGACGACCTCCCTAGGTAAACAACCGCTACAGGCGTTCAAATTAGCACGTGGGCTGCCATTTCATAAAGAAATGAGCTCCACTGTGTACCCGCGCGGGTGTGGCTGGGCACGAAGCGTGAGTACGTGCACGGTGCACCTATTCTCTTCTTGTATACGTACACCACCTACGTGGGGTTGTGTGAGAGAGATACAAACCTAGATAGATATAGTGTGTGGGTTCTTGAGAGTTTTTTTGGGGGGGTCAATCAAAAATGTAACATATGCAATGTGTGTGAAATAGAGTCCAGGATATAACATATATATATAGAGGGGGTGATCCACGAGAAGAGAGTGGAGGTATCATCGGCTTGAGGTGTCCATAGAATCGAAAAGAGGGATGATGTGTATGTGTGCGCGCGCGATCGATAAAGAGTGCCATCGAATTTGTGTGTGCCCACGTCAAAGATATAGAGTGGCTGGCCCATTTGGAGCGTGAGAGGGACATGTGTAGTTTGTCTCGTGGCATGGATACCTACCTGCAGCGCCGACTATCGGTGTGTGGTGGGGAAGAGGGAGGCCCAATTAACTATAGAGGTACAATGGCTGGTATATGTGTGGAGGAGGAGAGGCCTACCTCATGTATTAAGGAGATCGATCGCCTCATGTATTAAGGGAGATCGATCGGCATCCATGCATATGTGCAGGAGAGGAATAAGGTTGGGAGAGAGACAAAGCTAGAGTGTTGGAGGGGTGGTAGTGGAGTTGCTTCTAACAAATGGTGGGATAGGCTTGCTAGACAAATGGAGGGAACACCCGCAATATCAATAAGAGAGGAGATGGCTGCTTGTTGTCTGTGCACGTGCATGTGAGAGACGGGTCAGGAGGCATGCACGAATTATGAGGGGGAACAATGTGGCTGTGGTAAGCAGACATAACTACATAGGAAGATCAATCGCCCTTTGTTAGAGAAAGGAGAGACATAACTTGTGAGGTACGTCGATCGATGGGGGGTAGTTAAAGTCGATCTAGGTATATGTTGGGAGATCGATTGGTATACATGCATGTGTGTGTTAGAAGCAAATGAGGCACGAGGAGAAGGATAGAGAGAGGGATGCATGTAGGAGGTGGTGCGAGAGGCATACTATATCGAAGGGGAGGAGTGTGTAGTACGAGAACGATGAAAAGAGTGGTGGGAGTGAGGCATGGACGGTGACAAGAGAAGAGGGGAAGCTTGTGTTTGTGCTAGGCACACCTGGCTAGAGAGCCATATCAATCGATGTGTGTCGTAAAGAAGGAGCTGGGGGGGCCTACACACACCGTGGGTGAACGACCTAAAGTGAAAAGACGAATTTGCACGATGGAGCTAGAGAATGCTGAGGGAGGGTGAGAGGGATGCGGACGTGTGCATGCACAAGAGAAAGTTAGCGCTAGCTACAAAGATAAGAGGGTTGTGTGGGTGTAAAAGACGAATAGAGATCATATATACTTCATTATAAAAAGCGAATTCGGATATTTGAAGAATTTATCATAGTGTTTTAAACCGACGCATATGTGAATATATATAACGGTGATACACATGGTGTGTTTATGAACATGTTATACTACATTTAATATATTTTATCTCTACTCTTATAAAAAACGGAGTTGTTGATGATGGTGTGCCTACCATCCTGCATTATAGGTCGTCCGATTTATATCTGGCGGATAGCAAGGAAACTATGATGGTTGAAGTTGGCAACAATCATGATTGTAGATTCTTATTGAAATAGAGAAACGAATTCAAATTTAGTTCGAATTGCAGCGGTAGTATAGACATTTGGAATGCACTAAAATGTTGGTATGAGTAGGTTACATGCATTATACAGCAAGCGAAAAAATTTAATCGGACATAACATGGATTCATACTCCCTCCTTCCATCTATATAGGGCGTAATGAGATTTTTCAGACCGCCTTTGACAATTGACAAGATTAATAGTACATGACATGCACAATGTAAAAATTATATCATTGAAAGAACCTTTCAGAGACGAAGTTAACGGTGTGCTTTGTGTAAGTTGCATGTCATATATCATTGCTCTAATATCAGGTCAAAGTTAGCATCGAAAAACGCATTAGGCCCTATATAGATGGAAGGAGGGAGTAGCTTTGAATAGCATTTGTATAGTAAAATGGGGCAAGATTCTCTCTTTGTGTGGTATGAATAGTTTTATTTTTTTTTGTTTTCTTTTTGGTTGAGGGAAGTGCGAATTGATTTGGTACGTACAAGTACAATATTACTACACATTAGGCTTGTCCCTAAAATTCAACCCGCGTCTTGTTATATCCCGAAAATTCAGATATCATGCTCCCAAAACTGGTGCCTTCACAACCCGCGCCTTGCTATCCCGAAATTACAACGCGCGCGAAAACTCCCTCCAGCTGCCAAATCCCGACACGCGAAATCCCCCTTCTAACCCTGAGCCAAAAGGGCCGCTAGTTAAAATCGGTGGGGGGTACTTTTGTAACACACCCTACATTTTGGACAAGCGCGTCCCTAAGTCATGCTTCACCCTCTCCCATCGCCCCCTTTTCACCATTCGAAATCCCAGGCCGCCATAACCTCTCTGCTCCCGCCGTGAAACCCCACCCTCCTCCGTCCGCCATGTCACCGCTGCCCAGCCGAAGCCTCTTCCCCGACGACGTTGTCCACCGCAACAGCTCGACATCCCTCGTCCACCTCCCCGGATGAGGATCCGTCGTCCATCTCGCCGTCCCGCCGGTTCAGCCGCCCCGTCCTCCACCTCCAAGGAGCTGCTCCGACGATCGCCTCATCTATCGCGGCTGCTCCATCCCCACAGCGCCGCCTTAACCTGCTCCACCAGAACCGCAGCATCCTCACCGACTCCTCGGACGAAGCCGAGGCCTACTCGGCGCCACCAAATAGGTTGTACACTCATCGCATCGCACCTTCTCCTTAACTCGACCTCCCGGCGCCGACGGTGCTCCATCCCGCACCCCCATGGAGCTGCTACCTTGAAGCCGGCGCCGCGGGCGACATCTCCATGGTGGCTCTCCCCCAGTGCGAGGCCCCTTCGGCGGGGGCGTCCATACCATCCGGATCTGCTGCTGCTTCTCCGGCTCTCGCTCGCTTCGCTTCCTGCTGCTCTTGCTCGGCTCTCGCTCGATCGCTTTCCTTCGCCCAGCTGCTGCTGCTGCTCTGCTCTCCCCTCGCTTGTGTTGCTGCTCTGCTCGATTAAGCCACACTTCAGCCGATTGAATCGATTTTGGGTCACCGATTTTCAGGGGTTGGGGGGCTCGCATGAGTTAAGGAAGAACCACCCACTGCGGGCCGGGGCTCACGGAGAGGTACCCCACTATCTTTCTTAGGGTTCGTGGTGGGGGCGGGGCCTAGAGGGCTGGCCGGGCAGCGGTGGCGAGTTGTTTTAGGGGCGGCGAGGCGCTGGGCAGCGGTTCGGCCGGTGGTGGTGGCGGCTCGAGGGGTGCAGGTTGAAGATGAACTGCAGGCCCTCCTAAACTACATGTCAAGTGCCTCTCTGCTACCATTGCGTTCAGTTTCAACAAGAGCATTCAGATTCCTGATGAAATTTCAGTTTCGACAGTTAATTTCAGAGTCAACGGTTTTACCTCATCTGTTGTAGTCGGTGGTTTTTGGTGATGTTAATTTTACATCCATTTTACATCATCTATTGGAGATGCTATTAGAATCCCACTTGAGATTGACTATGTCTGTCTTGTGCTTTGCTTCAGCCTTGGCGTCTTCGGCTCACCGGAGCTGCTCCAACGACGTAGCGATCCATCACAACAGAGCAAAGGCCACAGACACCGCCTCTGATTCCTCAAATCTTCCTCCACACCTCCGACAGCCGCCTCTGCCTCAAGCTGCTTCAAATACCAACCCAATGATCTTTGAGGTCGACACGGCTCTGACAAAGAGGTTGTACACTTGTTGCATCACTTATTACTATGCATTCACGTCGATCCATTAGGGATATTTTGGTTCAACGGAAAAACGTCGATCCACTGGTTGTTACCATCACTCTAAATTTCTGCATGCTCTCCTTACATAATCTCACCATATTTTTTCGTATGCATGTAGATATTGTACACATCATGCTGAACATGTAGAGAAAAGAGAAGAGTTTTGCGTGGCAATACAATGTCATGCGACATCGCTCCATGGTGGGTTCAATGGAAAACCCTCCCCACCCCTCTCCAGTTGTAATCGAGGAAGATATCTTTTACGAGGCGGATTCGGGCCACGACCACTCCTATTTACCCCCAAGGTGTTTGCTCTACCTTGGCATGATGATGTTAGTCATATCATGCATTTGTTGCCTTGCAAAGTGCCTACTTTTGACATCATATATGTCATCTGCTTAGTTTAGACATGTTCGTAATGCCACCTGTTTAGTTTCTATATCATATATGGGAATTATGCGCCTCATGTCTTTTAGCCAGCCATAATATATGTGAAATGTGCAATGCCATCCTGTTTAACCAGGCATCATATATTTGAATGATATCTTGCCCATCCTTTTCTTCATTACATTTCCATTTGTCGACAATGTTTGTACATTAAACTACTCTCCTGTGAATCAGCCATTTGGGTGGGAGATGGAAAAATCTGTAGTGAAAACAAGGCCTTCAGAGCAGACATTGCTATGTGTCAAGCAGATCTCTTGTTGGGTCCCGATAGCTCCTCGGAGATGGATTCGAGAGATGATGAACAGTCCTATTCCCCACCGAGGTGTATGCTCTAACTTGGCACGGTTATACTGCTCATATCATGCATACGGTGTCTTGCATTGCATAGTTTAGACATCATATACACAATATTCAACACCATGTTCTTAGTTCAGACATCATATCAAATGCCCTCTGTTTAGCATATAGATCACATATGTGAATTAAATGATGTGATCCTGATTACTTAGATAACATGTAGGTGAATTATGTCATGCGATCATGTTTAGTTATTCATCATATCTTTGAATTATGTTATGCTATGCTATCCAGTTTAGATAGACATCATATATGTGAAATTATGTCATGCTATCCGTTTTAGTTAAACAATATACATGTCAACTATTTCATGCCCTCTTTTTCCACACTATCTATTGCATCATCTCTCATACAATGTCTGTACATTCAACTATGTTTCTGTTTATCAGCCATTTGAATTGGAGCGGGTGATGCGATATCTAGCGGAATAAAACACGGTCTTCGAATAAAACAGTGCTACCTCTTGGTGGAGATAGCACCCGGTTGTACATGCACAAGAACTAGCCCTACCACACATAACCCAAACTCTACAGATTGTACCCCTCTGCGATGGACGAGAGAACCAGCTTCACCCAATCTAACCCCAACCCCAGCCGATAGTAACCCAGTTCCTGTTGACACAGCACCATCTCCACCATAGAGCTCCCAAACAAGAGCAGTTAGTAAGGCAGCTCCAAAGGCCCAAAGGGCCAGCACTATCACGGCGAACCCCAACTCCACCAGTTAATACGCCTATTCATGTGGAGGAAGCACAACCAGCCATCGTAGTTTAGCATCTATCGCATTTGATGTTGTTAAATCAATGTCGTATCTTCCCATCTTGGAAATATTATCTCAAGATGAAGGAAAATGCCATTGCAGGTGTTTGTCCAGAGTTATGTGTAAGTAATGTTATTCATGGCAATTACTTTGCTTCGTCCCATACATCCTACCTCCATGATGGTTATAATACAACAAATTTTCCCATTTTTCTCTATAGAGAAGGACCGATTTGGAAACTCGGGATGAGGTAACCTGTGCTAATACCTCTTCTATCTTCAAGAATGCTTGGTGGCGATATCGAATTACACAAGAAAATGTACTTCACCGTAAAGAAACTCATCAAATTCCCTAACGTTCTCCCGAGACACATTTATCGGACGATGATTGGAACACCTTGTTCATCGTCCCGAACCAAGAATGTGGTAAGGTCTATGAGCTCATTTTCTATTTTTAAGTATTTTATTCTTGCGTCTTCTTGTACTCTGCTCATGTAGAACAAGTGCCTAAACCTCAAGAACAACTGTTTTAATTTAAGATTCCATTGCTATCATAGTTCAAAAAGCGCTAGGCGTTAATTGTGTGTTTTGCCACCGCCTTGCGCTTTTTCGACCAAAGCGCATGCTTATGCGCAGATTATGCACTGATTATGCGTAGTTATGCGCGCGCGTTTTATAACGCCTAGAGCCTATCTTGGCTTAAGCGCCGCTTAGGCTCGCTTTTTTAACTATGATTGCTTTGCTCTTGTATCACTGTATTTACTCATACAAACTTATTTTTAAACTGAAGGATCCAATCGAAACTCCAATGGCATGGCAGGTATGTTCATGCATGTTTCTTTAACAGGTTTGCTCTTATCAATAGCTCTGTTGATTTCAATTTCAATTGTGTATATAGTTGACTTTCATATCATGCACATTACTAGCATCACAACAGAACCAATAGTGTTGTTGTACATGTAGACCCATGGTACCCATCTGAAATCTTATTGTGCCATGTAGTTTCCCACGCTTTGTATTCTTTCACTGCTGCTTTGTCTTGAACTGATATGATTTGAACCGTGTCTCTATTTTGATTTGGCAGGACAATGCAGTGACCATAGGACATAGATATATGTTTGTTTGATGCTTTTATTATGTACTAGTACTTGGCAATAGAAGACTTGGTAGTTTAATCATGTCCACCTTACTAATGAACTGGTTCACCGAAATGAGTTTCATATACTAGTTCATGCTAAACTTGTTATGTGTCTGCTTGTTTCTTCTTTTAGAATGCTGACAGAATATTGGGGAAGAGTACCTTATTAAGCAATGGTAAAGGAAGTAATGCAGATAAGGTTCAGGATAGTGACACATCCTTGTTGGTCTCCAACAAAGCTGATAAAAAAGCTAAGGAAGACTATCTTGAAGACATCGAGACAACCCCAAAGTCCTGTCTTGGTTTAGTGTTCGAGTTACTGGCCACTACCGCTTGCACAAGCTATTCAAACTCACTGTCTGAATCAGTTCGGTTTCTTGAGTCTCAACTACAAGCTGAAAGACATCGATCAGTTGTCTTTGCGACAAGAAGCGGAAGGATTGCGGAAGTCCCTGGAGCATTCAGATGCATACTTTCTGGTGCAACAGCAAGCGTTGGAGGATTTTAGCACCAAACAGGACAATGCTAATCAGCTTGCTAAGCTTATTGCCAGCATGGTGGATACCCAGGATAATGTTTCTTGAGCTCTTCTGAAGTTGTTTCAGTTATGCTCTTGTTTTGCTGCCGTGTTTATTTGCACTGGTGGCCAATTTTGACGGCCAGTGTATGTAATATGCTGCTTTGTTCCCTATATTTGCACTGGTGGCGAACTTTGATACCCAGTGGATGTAATATGTGTAATAGCGGTAATAGGCTAGCGTTAATTGCTTGCTTATTTATTTCCTTATTGTCTTGTTTAGTTGTTTGCTTGTAGTCACCGCAGTTCTTTTTCGTGTTTTCTAGTGGCCACAATAGCCTATTTTTGGTAATAAGGCCAAAATAATCATGGCAACACACGGACTGTTGTAACCATGGGCCTCCTGCAGGCCGTATGATCCATGGGCCTTCGTCCGGCCGTAGGATCCATTGGCCTTCTATACGGGCCGTGGGATCCATCGGCCTTCTATACGGGCCTTAGGGTCCATGGGCCTTCTACGGGCCGTAGGGTCCATGGGCCTTCTACGGGCCGTACGATCCATGGGCCTTCTACGGGCCGTACTATCCATGGGCCTCATACGGGCCGTAGGATCCATGGGCCTTTTACGGGGCGTATCAATTTCGCCAATCATGGGTCGTACTATTTGTGGACCATAACGGGCCGTTAATAAGCCGTATTTGATAACTCTATGAAAACAGCCCAACGGGTTTTTTTACATGAAAACGGCCCAACATATTAACGGTCCGCAAACGGGCCGACTATAACGACGGGCTGAATTTGGCCCACAAGCAGAAAATGACAGTAACGAGCCGTATGTAACCGAATGCTGCAAATGAGCCCAAGAATCAATGGGCCCTGAGAAGGCCAAAAGATAACTTGGACTGGAAACGGCCCAATGGAATAACGGGCCGTTAATGGGTATAAAGTGATACACTGTTCATTACGGGCCAATTTCACCACGGGCCGTTAGTGGGCCAAGAGTTACAAAGGTCCTCATATGGGCCGAAAGAAGTCATGGCCCACCCATGGGCCGGAAGTTAAAACGGGCTGATTCATATGGGACGGCCCAGATGACGCTACTGGGCCTAATTCGGATAGGGCGTAACGGGCCATGGGTTAGCGGGCTGTAAATGGGCTATATGCGAATAGGCCGTTAACAGGCTTACCGTGGGCCGGCCTTTTCACAGGAATGGGCCTCTGTTGGGTCGTGCCATGTGTCGCCGTATCATAGGTGACTTCGGTCCAATGAACGGATGACATCTGTCCCAACGGTGACCCGACACGTGTTTCCTCCAGCCAATGATGATTTTACACGTGGAAAATCCCCATTGGTCGGGGCTGTTAACGGGTTATCGGATCCAAAACCCGACCTGATAGCTTAACGGAGTTCCATTACGGTGGATGCCACTTGTCGGTCATCCTTGACGAAAGCACTTCTGTGACGCGCGATTTATCGTCATGGAAGTGGACACTTCCGTGATGATAATTTTCGTAATGTCATGGAACACTTCTACGACAGCACAGGTATGACTATCTTGATTCTGTCATAAAATCGTCATGGATGTACATGCATGACAGAAAACGCGACCTATTGTGACAAACATGTATCATCACGGAAGTGTATTTTTTTTGTAGTGTACATCAACACCATAGCCTCTCCGATAATGTGTGAGTAGTTTACCTCAAACCTTCGGGTCCATCGTTATTAGCGAGATGGCTTCTTCTCTCTTTTTGGATCTCAATACAATGTTCTCCCCCTCTCTTGTGGAGATCTATTCAATGTAATCTTTTGCGGTGTGTTTGTTGAGACCGATGAATTGTGGGTTTATGATCAAGTTTATCTATGAACAATATTTGAATCTTCTCTGAATTCTTTTATGTATGATTGGTAATCTTTGCAAGTCTTTTCAAATTATTAGTTTGGTTTGGCCTACTAGACTGATCTTTCTTGCAATGGGGGAAGTGCTTAGCTTTGGGTTCAATCTTGCGGCGTCCATTCCCGGTGATAGTAGGGGCAGCAAGGCACGTATTGTATTATTGCGATCGAGGATAACAAGATGGGGTTTATATCATATTGCATGAGTTTATCCCTCTACATCATGTCATTTTACTTAAAGCGTTACTCTATTCTTATGAAATTAATACTCTAGATGCATGCTGGATAGCGGTCGATGTGTGGAGAAATAGTAGTAGATGCAGGCAGGAGTCGGTCTACTTGTCACGGACGTGATGCCTATATACATGATCATACCTAGATATTCTCATAACTATGCTCAATTCTTTCAATTGCTCAACAGTAGTTTGTTCACCCACTGTAATACTATGCTCTCGAGAGAAGCCACTAGTGAAACCTATGGCCCCCGGGTCTATCTTCCATCATATTAATCTTCCAACACTTAGTTATTTTTATTGCCTTTTATTTTACTTTGCATCTTTATCATAAAAATACCAAAAATATTATCTTATCATATCTATCGATCTCACTCGTAAGTGACCGTGAAGGATTGACAACCCCTTTATTGCGTTGGTTGCGAGGATTTATTTGTTTGTGTAGGTGTGAGGGACTCGTCGTGGCCTCCTCTTGGATTGATACCTTGGTTCTCAAAACTGAGGGAAATACTTACGCTGCTTTCTTGCATCACCCTTTCCTCTTCAAGGGAAAACCAACGCAGTGCTCAAGAGGTAGCAAGAAGGATTTACGGCGCCGCTGTCGGGAGTCTCATAAAAGTCAAGCATACCAAGTACCCATCACAAACCCTTATCTCCCGCATTACATTATTTGCCATTTGCCTCTTGTTTTCCTCTCCCCCACTTCACCCTTGCCGTTTTATTTGCCTTCTTCCTGTATGCCTTTTTGTTTGTGTTTCCACGTGCCTTCTATTTGCTTGCATCTTTGCTTGCTAAAAATCTATTGATATGGATCCACTTAAAGTGTTCTACTTGGATCATCTTTGATCCTTATGCGCTCGTGCTGAAACCCCAACTAGCCTAGTTGATGCGAAATCTTTAGATGAGCATGCTCATTTTGTCGTCATCGCTTGTCCGAAAAGGGAAGCTCTTATGGTATCATATAAATAGTTTGCTATGCTATGCTTGGAATCTTTGTGAAATTTGTGATTTTACTTGTTGCTCTAAGAACCCTAAAAAACACCTTCCCTACCTATGTGAGTTCAATGATAATGAAATCTTATCTTCTTATGCAAAGGGTGTTTATAGTTGCTATGATATCGAACAAATTGAAGAATTTTTCATTTTTAAGGGTGCTCATGAAGTTGCTTCTTTGATTGAAAAGTATGATTTTACTCGCAACAAAACTGAAAATTCCTTCATACTTAAATATTTCAATGAAAACTTTGCTCATAATGTCTATGTCCAAGAATTTATTGAAAGAATGACCATTGCTTTGGATGAAAATAATGATATTTAAGAATCTATAGATAATGATGATTCTGATGATTGATTGAAATATCCCTTGATGAACATGATGCTTGCTATCCTTGTGGCCATGATGCCAATATTTATGAAGATGAATTTGCTATAGTTCCATATGTTAAACATGAGATCGTTGCTATTGCACCCATACTTGATAGTTCCTTCGATAAAAAGCATGATTGCAATGATTTTACTATAAATTTTCTTGATGTCAATTGTGCTAATAATATGCAAAACCCTAAACTTGGGGATGCTAGTTTTGCTATGTCTACTACTTGTTGCAATGATCATGTTTGGGGTGATAGTTCTTCTTATGATCTTGAAAATTTATTTAAGCTCCATGATGAATACGAGATTGATAATAGTGTTTGCAATATTATTGAAAGTGGGTTTGGAAGATTGTCAAGTTTAGATCCCACATATTTGGAGCATGTTCAATCTTATGAAATTTTTGAGAAAAGTGGGTTTGGAGAGGTCATGCCTTTATTTTATGATAATCCCACTATTTCGGAAGAGTGTCAACTTTGCATACATGTGGATCGTGTTAAGAATATGTTTTCTGATAGCTATATTGTTGAATTTGCTTATGATCCTACATGTAATTATTATGAGAGAGGAAAATATGGTTATAGAAATTTCATGTTACTAAATTACCTCTCGTTATGTTGAGATTGCTATCATTCCTTTCCACTTCCTTGCATATGCTAGTTTTTGCTTGCTATGATAATTTGTTTTTCTATGAGATGCCTATGCATAGGAAATATATTAGACTTAGATGTGTTTGTCACGTGTTTCATGATGCTCTCTTTGCGCTTCAATTCTTGTCTTTCATGTGAGCATCATTAAAATTATAGATGCCTAGCTAGGGGCATTAAACGATAGCGCTTGTTGGGAGGCAACCCAATTTTATTTTTAGTTTTTTGCTTTTTGCTTCTGTTTAGGAATAAATATTTGATATATCCTCTGGTTAGATGTGTTTTTATGTTTTAATTAGAGTTTGTGCCAACTTAAACCTATAGGATCTTCTTGGATGATAGTTATTTGATCTTGCTGAAAATTCCAGAAACTTTGTGTTTACGAAAATAATTGTTAAAAATCACCAGAAAGTGATAAAATATTGTAACATCCCAAATTTTAAATTTGGAATGTTATACATTAAGTCATCATGCATATCATATTTTCTTGCATTTTGTTGATCCTAGAAATTTCACGCAACTCAAGGACCCGCGGAGAGAGTTGTAGATTTCGAAATTTTCGTATTTGAGTTCTCTCAAAACTATGAAAATAGGATCATTTGATTTTTATTTATTTTATCTTCAATTATTTCTACTATCGAAATATAAGAGAGGGAATAATATGACTTTCCCAAAATTTAGGAAAAATGAAGATTTAATAAATAAATCAAATTTTGGATTTTTCTCGGAGTTTATTTGCCTTAGGGAAAAATGCGTGTTTTCAAAAAATTGCATTTTAGGCCCCGAGTAAAAGTTTATTTTGTTCGACTCATTTTTAGGAGTCGGGGAAAGTTTACTTTATTAATTTTGGAGTTCGTTTAGATTTTTTCTCTGTATTTTTCTCTTGCCATGAGACCGATTAAAAAAAAGAGAGCCGCTGCGCCTTGGGCCAAAGGCCCAAGCCGCCAAGCCAGCCGGCCGGCCAGGAGGCCAAGGCCATCGCTAGCCTTGCCCGCACTGTGGAGCCAAGGAGCCGCCCTGGTTTCCTTTTCCTTTACAAATCCTAGTAGGATTTGGACCCGTTTCGTTATTCCGTTTTTATTCCTAGGATTCCTAATCCTACTCTAATGCTTGTCCCCTACTCCAAGCAAAAACCCTCCCCTCCCCAATATAAATACCCAAGCACCCCCCCCCCTCTAACACATCAAACCAACACCTCTCCTCTCCTCTCCTCCGCAGCAGCAGCAGCAGCGCCGCCACCCAGCGCCGCCGCCCTACACCGCCGCCGCCAAGTGCCGCCGCCGCCGCCGAAGCCCCTCGCCTCTTCGAGGTACTAGCCCCGTGCCGCGTCACCTTTTCTTTTCCTCGGTTCGGTTTTTTGTAAATCGTTCCGGTTTCTGTTCCGGTTTCCGTTCTGGTTTTCTAGATCGGTTTTTCGTTTCGGTTTTCTTTCCGAAACCCTAGATCGGGTTTTCTCGCCGGTTTTTCTTTCCGGTTTTGTTTAGCAAGCATTCGCCGGACCGTTCGTCCTAACGAAAGTGATCACCGATTTTCTTTGGTTAATGAACGTCCGTTCGTTCAACCGTTCGTCGTTTTCTTTCTCATCGGATTTATTCCGCTATTTTTCTGATAGCGATTTCAGATCCGATTTTCTTTCTAGTCTATCTTCTCGCTCGTTTATCGGAATCAGGTGATTCAAGCGCCTGGAGTTTCCTTTCGAAACTGCCGTTCCAATTAATCAACTAAAACAAAGTTTTGCTACTGTAAAATTTGACTTAGTTTCAACTTACTAGAACCGAGTTGCTTTCTTTCGTCGTTTGACTTTCGTTGCTTTATTTGATTCGATTCTTTTTGCAACCAGGGTTCTTAAGTTGAACTTTCTGGTTAGATCTTTTATTCGAGATTTACCGGTGCATTAGATGAGTACTTATTGTATGCTTGTTGTTTGTCTGCGATAGATCACCGGAGTGCGCCGCTTGTTACTTGAATCTCTAGGTTTCATGGATCATCGACAAGGCAAGTAACACTTTGATCATACTTTCTCATACCCAGTTTTATGCATTAGATCAATCCTCAAACACTTGCATGATTAGGACCTAAATAAATTGTGGGATGGGAAGTAGATTGAGGTAGTACCTATTACCTGTTTTACTTATGAAACCTTGGGAGTTACTTCTCGTTTGCTTATTATGCTATGCTACGCTAGTAGACGTGGATTGGGTGAGTGTATTCCATGACAGATGTGAGATTGTTAAATTAATGGTTCATTTAAGGTGGCAACTTAAACACACATCCGGGTGGATTGAGGCACCTGGTTTCTATCAGACTTGCCTGTTTTTCTTGGACCGCCACCCAGTGCTCAAAGGGATCATAAGATCATTCATGCTAGTAACTTCCGTGTGCAGCCACAAGCCATTATGGGCTCGCATAGTTGATTAAGTCGTGTGAACTCTTACGGTGGTAGACTAGCAGATGTAGGGGTTATAGGTGGTACGGTCTACCCATCGTAAGGTGCAAACGCTTCGAAAGACTATGTCTCGGTCATCCGTCTCTCAAACACCATGTAGTCGAGAAACCAAACGGAGGCGATCGAGTCTTGTGGGGAAAAGTCATAAACCTCTGCAGAGTGTATAAACTAATCATGATTAGCCGTGACCCGGTTATGGACATCTTGAGTATCTAGTACTTGAATTTGATGTGAATCTCAACATGTTACTCTAATTAATATTGTTGGGTTTTTAATGAGTACTTTTAATTGGGATTGAGGATGTGTCAACCATTCTCAATGTTTAACAACCACCATGATAGTTAAACAAATTTATTCCTTTGCAGAGGGAAAAGCGGCTTTATGCAAAACTGTAACCATAGAGCTTTTCCACCAGCCAAATATGCATGTAGTATAGCCAATACTCATTATTTCTCTCTATGTGTTACATTGCCAAGATATTCCATGTGTTGACCCGTTTTTGGGCTGCAACTTTCATGTTGCGACTTTTCGAACGACAGTAAGGTGCGGTCGTGGTTCTATACTCGATGATGCATTTGGAGTTGATGGACTCACTTATCTTCCAAGTCTTCCATTGTTATCGTTATTAGATGGCCTTAAGCCATATTTATTGTAATAAGTCCTCTTTGGGCAACGATGTAATAAGTGTGTGATTTCTACTCTGTTATAAATCCTTTGAAGTCTTGTGTGTTGTCAAGACATTGATCCGTGGATGACACCGAGCACGAGACTTGATCCATTCGGTCGGGTCGCTCTGAGAGATGGTATCGAGCACCACACCGATCAGAGGACACGACCACTAAGTTAAAACCATAGATCACTACTCTCTTCCCATTTTCTAACTCCTCATCTTTTCTACTCTTTTAGGATGAAGGACGCCAAGATCAAGTACGCCCAACCAAATGAAGGCACACCTTTTGGATTTCACTTGAAGGAAGTCACCAAGTACCGAACATTGGACTACCAAGTTTCACCGGACTTTCAACGCCACTCTGCTGAAGAAGAGCGCTGAAGATTCAAGCTCACGTTCCGGAAGGACATTCGCCCCAATCACCAAGCCTATAGATAGTGTTTTCGATTGCACCAACACAGAGTCCGGGAAAGAGCATGGCAGCTCATATCACCATGGGACGCATTGGAGAAGTTTACCAAGAAGACCTCAAGGACACCATCTATCAGATTTGCGGACGCCGAGATGAACAATGGGAGATAGTCAGCACCAAGAAGGATAGATCCATTGCAGCTTTCATCCAGAGTTAAACCAGCACATTCGGCGCCAGAGAACCAGATGTGCAATGATATGATCGTATTGAAGGATGCGAAGGAAGGATCATCGAACTTGAAGAAGAACTAAAGTCTACACGTAAGGACTACATGGGCGAGATCGTAGCTGTAGCAAGACACAATAACGATCTTAAGTATGAGATTGAAGAACTCAAGAAGAAATTGGCACTCAAGAATGAAGACAAGTACATCGGCTGTCCGAGCAACTACATCATCATCGGCGACACCGATTCGGATCCAAGTGAACCCGACTTTGAAGACGAAGTCGAGCGTACATCATGGAGTCTTCCACGGTTCAAATTAGTAGATGACCCCCACACATTAGTAGTATTACCTCCATGTAACATCATAGTACACGCACTTCTGCGATAGTTAGATCGTTGTAAGCCCTTTGTTTGAATTGAATGAAGTGATTTTGTGCGCATTTGCTCATATACATTTGGGTAGTGTTTCTCCTTAGACCTCACTCTACTTCTTAATTTCTCATCTTTTCTAAACCCATCGATGCCCCGAGACGCGACCCGGTTTGTTTTCCCTTGAGAGATCACCCAGTTGATCCAGCAGCGTAACACTTTGATCCAAACATTGGTACGAAGCAAGGCAACAACAACAACCCACCGCCACCCCCACCGCGGATCACTTGACACGTTTTTTAAGGCTGAACCCGCGGTGTTTTCCAAAGAGCACCGAGCCGATAGTAGCAGATGATTGGCTCCGTAAGGTAGGGAGGAGTTGACCACTGCAGGATGTACAGATGGAGAAAAGGTGAAGTTTGCTGCACACCAGCTTGAAGGACCCGCAACAAGATGGTGGGAGAATTTTACAGCCACTTACCTGTAGACACCGCCACATGGGATCGGTTTCACAAGCTTTCAGCCTTGCCCATGTCTCGGCAGGAGCTATGGCCATGAAGAAGCGTGAGTTTCGCAACTTACGCCAAGGAGGAAGGACTGTTGGCGAAGATGTGGATGATTTTAGTAAGTTAGCACGTTATGCCCCGGATGACGTTACTACGGATGCAACTAAGCGGGAGAAGTTTCGAAGGACTGAATGATGAATTAAGCATGCGCTTGATGGTAGCAAGTTTCAATAACTACCAGGAGTTGGTAGACTGTGCCCTCATGATTGAAGGAAAGCAGCAGCAAATTGAGAACCGCAAGAGGAAGTATGGGCGGGGAAGTATAACTCGAGCCCATGAAGCCCTGTTATACCCCTAAACAGGAGTTCAGTTTCACATACCCATGGAGGAGGTAGTTCGCACAACCATAATGGCCACAAAATGGAAATGGGAATGGAGGAAGCAACGGCCGGGACCGGACCACACCATCAACCCCAACCAAGAAAGACTTGAGTCATGTCACCGTTACAAGTGTTCCAAGAGCGGACATTATGCAAATGAATGTCCCAAGGCCAAGGTGGAAATGGAAGCTCGGAAAGAAGCCAAACCCTTTCAATAAAGGACAAGTGAACCACGTTACCGTGGAGGAGGTTGAAGATCAGCCCGATGCAAGAATCGGTAAGTTTTGGTTAAGTCATTTATGCACTAGTTCTTTTCGATCTTTGGTGCATCACATTCATACATATCAAGGGATTTGTGGATAAGTACAAATTACCAACCCAAGCCCTTAGGTCACCCATGCTAGTAACCTCACCCGAGCAGAATACATGGCTAGTATATGGTGTGATCGACGCCATTAAGGATTGGACACTATGTTTTTCCCTCGGACCTAATAGTTCGGAATCCCAAGGATTGGATGTGATATTAGGCATGGATTGGTTATCAAGTATGGAGGGAACATAGATTGCGCCACTAAGTCAATTTTGCTTACCACCCCAGAAGGGAGGAGAATCAAGTATGTATCACGGCATGAGCCGAGGAGAGCACAAGTAAATTCCTTATCAGGAGTTGTGCAGTGTAAGTGCATCTAGTGCCCCTTAGTGATTTTGGTGTATTGAAGACTTATAGGTTAAGGAACTGATGCGTTTGTAAGTGTACACAGGTCTATAAGTCTATGAGGAGTTTGATATTTACAGTGAAAGTCGACCCCTAAAAATGAAGTTCTTCAACTAAAGACTTTGATATTCGAAGACTTTACAAGACTTTGAAAGTGAAGAAATTGGTGTGACCTTGAAGACTTGGTATTCATTTGAGGAACATGAAGCGTGAAGACTTTTGTTTTTGTAGTTTCATTTTCTCTTTCTTGAGTCATAGGAAACACCGTCTTTGTTAAAGGGGTCGAGGAAATACTAAGGAAAAATTTCCATGTGATGCTCAACTCAAAATCCTACACCTACCAATTCCTTGAGTGAAGCCTTTGGAACTCTCATACAGTTCAATCAATTTCTTGATGGATGAGACGAAGTTCTTCCGTCACGAGAATTTGTTCTGACCGGGAGTTAGGAATTCGCCAATGTGAATTGCCTACACAAAGAGGAACATGATAGCCCCGAGGAATTTGATGTTCAAATTTCCGACCGTTCTTTGTGTTATGCGCCACCTGTCCCAAAATATCTTATCCACCTAACGGTCATATCATTGAAGGGCATTTATATCTTATCATGTCAGGCTGCTCCCTAGGCTATAAATAGCCGCCCCCTATAACCACTAGCTGGTTGGCTGCTCCGAGAGAACTTGATACTTGTCATTTGAGAGCAACCCATCCTCTGAGGACTTTGAGCGAAAATCATCAAGTGAGGAAAAACCCAAAAACCAAACCCCTACAAACCCAAAGTGATTGAGCATCACTGAAGAAATTGATCCTGCGTGGATCCGACGCTTGTTACCTTTGAAGAGTGTGCTTCTTCCAGACGGTTAGGCGTCATGGTCTAGAGCATCCAAGAGGAATTGTGGATCGCCGAGTGACCAAGTCTGTGAATGTTTGGAAGTCGCCTGAAGAATTACCACGAGTGATTGGACGAGGTCTGTGTGACCTTAGTTCAAGGAGAATACGGTGAGGACTTGGTGTCCTGAGCTGCGTGCTCAGCGACTGGGTGTCCGGGACTGTGTGTCCTTGAGTTTAAATAATCAGCCGCTCCAACCAGACGTACAACTAAGACAGCATTTGGGACTAGTCTACCAAATCATTGTCTTCACCAACCTAACTGGTTCTATTTCCTCAACCCTTTCATTTCCTCATTACTGTGTTGAGTGTTTGTTCATATCTGTGTTTGAAGACTTTGACTGAAGACTTTCTCAATTTCCTCAATTCAATTTCTTCAGTCTGTTTGTCTTCATCTTGTGTTATCCTGTGATTACGCTTTATGTACTCTGTGATTGTCTTCATTTCATCATGATGACTATGCGTGTATTCTGTTATGCTTACTTCTGAGTACTTATTCTGCTGCACGTAGTTCTTCGCTAAGGAATTTCCTCACCGGCAAATTCCTCGATGAAGAATTCATAAAATCGCCTATTCACCCCCCTCTAGTCGATATAACGCACTTTCAATTGGTATCGAGCAAGGTACTCCTTGTTACGTGTGATTTTGGTTTAACCACCGGAGTTTTAGTTATGTCGATTGCAGTATGATCAAGGTCTCGGCGGGTGTCCTACCTTTGATGGGACGGACTACCCCTCTTCGAAGAACAAAATGCGAATGCATCTTGAAGCAATTGACAACGATCTACGGTATGTTGTGACAAAAGGTGTTTCCTCACCACACCCTCTACGAATGATGCTGATGTGAAGAGATTCAAGCAACTCGATTCTCAAGCGAAGAATATCATATGTGGCCATCGAGCAAAGGTCAATATGGAAGAGTGAGTGCTTTGGAATCTGCCAAACTCATCTGGGACAGGCTATCAAAAGTAAATGAAGGTGTCTCAACTCAGTGTGACTCTCGAGTTGATGTTCTTCGGAATCTCTTCAACCGCTTCAAAAGACTCGACAACGAAAATGTTCAACAAACCTTCGATCGCCTCACTGACATCTCAAATGAGCTTCAAGCACTTGGTGCCACTGACATCACCGACCATGAGGTGGTGAAGAAATTGTTAAGATCGCTTGATTCCTCATTTGATACTTTGGCACTGATGATACAAGAATGAGCTGACTACAAGTCTCTTGATCCTGCCGATATCCTCGAAAGGCTAAATACTCACGAGTTCCAGCTTGCTGAAAAGAGAGATCTCTATGGTTCTGGCTATGGAAAAACACGTGCCCTGAAGGCCAAGGCTGTGTCCGAATCTGAGAGTGAAGACTCTGGTAGTAGCCTTGGAGATCCTGAAGAATTTGGCCAGGAGCTAGCACTGCTCGTGAAGAAATTCCAGAAATTCTCAAGACGTGGTCGCTTTGGAAAATCCTCAAGAAGCAGTGATTCCTCATCTAGTGACTACAAGAGAAGACTTTGTCACAAATGCAAGAAGCCTGGTCACTACATCCAAGATTGTCCTCAGTGGGAAAAGGAATGAAGGAAGAAGAAACACAAGGATTACAGTTCTGATGACGTGAAGAAGAAGAAGAAATCATCGAAATCTTCATCATCAAAATCCTCAAAACCTTCTTATCACAAGAAGAGCAGCTCCAAAAAGGCTCGGGCATTCATTGGCAAGGAAATGGACTCTGAAGCTGAATCTGAGGAACATGAGGGAGAAGAGGAGTCTGAAGAATCCGAATCTGGTGTGGCTAGTCTGGCTCTTGCTACTGCTTTTGTTAGCAAGTCCATCTTCAACACTGAAGAAACTGACTCCGCCGACAAGCCTGATGAGGATGATGATGACTATGCTCCCACCTATTGCTTCATGGCAAAAGGTGCTAAGGTACTAAATTTCACCTCCTCTGAATCTAGTGAAAATGAATATGATGAGGATCTCAAGCCCAGCTACTCTAAACTTGCTAAGATTGCTATAAAACAACAAAGGGCTTTTGAGAAGGTTCAAAACATGCTAGATAAAAGTGATGATATGTTAGGTGAAGAAATGGATCGCACTCAAGCCCTGACTGAAAATCTTCAGAGACTTCAGTCTAGGCTTGACAACCTTCAAGGTCATCATAACACTCTCTTATCTGATCATGAGAAACTTTCTTATGAATTTCTTCAAAGAAAGCAAGATCTTGAGAAGCTAAGAGTGAGTTATGAAGATCTTCAGAAGGAGCGCGATTCATTACTTGCTCAACAAATCAGCGCTTCTCAAGAAGAATTTGTTCCTCCATGCTTAAAGTGCATTGAACGTGAATCTGCAAATTCTTCACCTGAATGTTCAAATGCATCAACTGTTACAAATTCTCCACCTGCCTCTGCTATCACTAATTCCTCATCTGAGGACATTGCTAGTATCACTGACAATGCAGATCGAAGGAATTGTACATGACAGCATGTACAAAAGCCTCAAAGGGCATCGACTCTTTGTGATGTGCTTAAAAGCAGATCCTCAATAGGAACCCTAGGAAAGAGGGTATTGCCTTTGAGAGGAAACTCAATGCTGATGGAACGATTGGAAGCCCGAAAAGATCCCAAAACCTCATGGGTTGCTGCAAAGGGACCTCCATTTGATCCATCTACCTTATCTGGTTTTACGTGCGAATTTCCTCATTCTCCGATGAGTCATTTGACTCAACTATAAACTGTTCAAAATCAGAATGGTGAAGTATTTGCTAGATATGTTGGTACTAATCTGCAGAACGGTTCCCCTATGAAGAAAATCTGGTTCCCAAAAAGTGCCTTGAAAATCTTGGTGAATGTCCTCATGACACCACCGTGAAGAATAGGAACCCCAGATCAAATTCTTCATATGGACCAAATTCTTCATATGGATCCAAGTCCTCATACGGACCAAATTCCTCACGTGGATCAAATTCCTCAAAAGGATCAAAGTCCTCATATGATTATCATCGTGCTAACAACTCTGTTTCGCAGGGTAGAGCTAAGGCTATGAATGTGTGCATTATTCTTCAAACCAATATGTTCATAAGTCCTCGAAGAATTTCTCTGCTTATTCATATGCTTACCCTAACCCCTCTTATGTGAAACGAAATGGTTTGGCTTCCATGCCACCATTCTCGTATGGTGCTCGCAGAGTGATGAACTCTTTGCCACCCCTTCGATGTGGGTGGTGAAGAAAAGAACTAATCTCTTCTCAGGGTCAGGTCTCGGGCGTGCCTAAACGTCTCAAGAATTTGTTGGGGCCCGACAATATGCACGAAAGGACGCAGCTAATCATGATGAAATGAACTTTCATTTCACACGTCCTCCTCGCTTATCTGAATAATTGACCGATGAAATTCATCGATGAACTTGATATCATATTCTTCATCGATGAAGTATATGAGATCGTAAGTTGTACTAATTCATCTGCAGGATGATCAACCCAAAGCCACTGAGTGGGTTCTCGATAGTGGATGTACAAATCACATGACTGGTGACAAGAATCTATTGATGGATGCTCCCTTATCACCGTCACATCTGAAGCATATCATCTTTGCTGACAAAGGCAAAAGTCAGGTATTGGGTCTTGGTAAGATTGCTATTTCTAAGGACGTGCACATGGACAAAGTCATGCTTGTTGAGTCCTTAGGATACAACCTCATGTCAGTCTCAATGCTTTGTGATCTTGATATGGTTGTTATCTTTGGCAAGTATCATTGTGTTGTGATTATGGAAGTGACAATTCCAAAGTCTTGAAGGCTTTAGGAGAGGAGACTTGTACATTGTTGACTTTTCCACAGGACCACAACCAGCCGTGTGTCTACTTGCAAAAGCTTCAGAAGGCTGGCTATGGCATCGACGACTTGGTCACGCAGGCATGAGGAATTTGCACACGCTTGCAAAGAAGAAGCATGTCATTGGCATTGAGAATGTCAAATTCCTCAAGGATCACTTATGTGGAGCCTGTGAAGCTGGAAAAATGACCAAGACCAAGCATCCGAAGGAAGACTATCATGACCACTACTCGCCCTTGAATTGCTTCACATGGACCTCTTTGGTCCCAATCATTACTCAGCTGTCACTAATGATGCATCTCTTTATGGCTTTGTTATTGTTGATGATTACTCTCGTTACACATGGGTACACATTGTTACTTACAAAAATCAAGTGCAGGAAATCTTCAAACGATTTTCCTCGAGGGCTTCAACCAACTTTGGTGTGAAGATCAAGCACATCAGGAGTGACAATGGAACCGAGTTCAAGAATTCCGGTCTTGATGACTATCTTGATGAACTTGGTATTACTCACGAGTTATCTGCTCCTTATACTCCTCAGCAAAATGGCGTCGTGGAGTGCAAGAACAGAACTCTTGTTGAGATGGCTCGCACTATGCTTGATGAATACAAAACGCCTGGTCGTTTCTGGATTGAAGCAATTGACACTGCGTGCCACATCATCAACAGAGTATATCTTCACAAATTCTTCAAGAAGACGGCCTATGAACTCCTCACTGACAAGAAACCTAATGTAAGTTATTTCAAAGTCATCGATGCTAAATGCTGGATTAGAGATCCTCACCACAACTCTAAATTTGCACCGAAAGCACATGAAGGTTTTATGCTTGGTTACGGAAAGGACTCGCACACCTACAGAGTCTTCAACATCGCTCTTCACAAGATTGTTGACACTGTAGATGTGTGGTTCGATGAAACTAATGGCTCGCAAAGAGAGCACCTACCTTCTGTGTTTGATGAACCAGCACCTGAGGATTCTATCAGATTCAAGGCAACTAAGGATGTCATTCCTACTGAAGAATCTGCTGAAGAATTCATTCCTGTACGCGAAGAACGTCGAGCTGATGCACCTGAAGAAAATGCTAAAGAAAATGGTGCTGAGGAAAATGATCAAACTCCTCGACGACAACCAGCTCATCCTCGCGTTGCAAAAGAAGTGCAAGTTGACAAGATCATCGATGACATTGAAGCGCGGAGTCCTCTCACACGCTCAAAAGCTTCACATTTATCTAACTTTTGTGGGCACTATGCTTTTGTCTCTATCACAGAGCCCACTAAGGTAGATGAAGCATTTCGAGCCGGAGTGGATTCAGGCCATGCAAGAAGAATTACATCGATTCGAGCTCAACAACGTCAGGAACTGGTCAAACGTCCAGATCCTCACAAGCATAATATCATTGGCACAAAGTGGATCTACCGCAACAAGCAAGATGAAAATGGTCTTGTGGTGAGGAATAAGGCACGACTAGTAGCTCAAGGCTACACGCAGGTTGAAGGAATTGATTTCGATGAAACTTTTGCACATGTCGCTAGACTTGAGTCTATTCGCATATTACTCGCCTATGCTAACCATCACAATATCACCTTATATCAAATGGATGTGAAAAGTGCATTCCTCAATGGTAAGCTTGAGGAAGAAGTATATGTTGCTCAACCCCCAGGTTTTGAAGATCCAAAGAATCCTGACAAAGTCTTCAGACTAAATAAGGCCCTCTATGGCCTCAAGCAAGCCCCTCGGGCGTGGTATGATACATTGAAGGAATTCTTCGTGAAGAATGGCTTCACACCTGGTTCACTCGATCCTACTCTCTTTACTAAATCATATGATGGTGAACTTTTTGTGTGCCAAATATATGTTGATGATATTATCTTTGGCTGTACTGACCAACGTTATAGTGATGAATTTGCCTATATGATGAGTGAAGAATATCAAATGTCTATGATGGGAGAGTTGAAATTCTTCTTAGGTCTTCAAATTAAATCAACAACACAATGGCATATTCATATCTCAGAGAAATACCTCAAAGATGTCCTCAAGAAATTCGCATGCAAGATTGCAAAGGTGTCAAAATTCCTATGCCCACAAATGGCCATCTATGCACTGATGAAAATGGTATTGACTTCGATCACAAGGTATACCGCTCCATGATTGGTTCTTTATTGTACTTATGTGCATCTAGGCCAGATATAATGCTTAGTGTTTGCATGTGTTCCCGATTTCAAGCTACACCGAAGGAATCACACCATAAGGCTGTGAAGCATATTCTTTGATATCTAGCTCACACACCAACACTAGGATTATGGTACCCCAAGGGCTCTACTTTTGATCTCATTGGATACTCGACTCGACTATCTTTGGTGATCGTGTGGACTGCAAGTCAACATCTGGTACTTGTCATTTCCTCGGACGATCTTTGGTCTGTTGGTCCTCGAAGAAACAGAACTGCGTATCACTGTCCACTGAGGAAGCTGAATACATTGCTGCTGGCTCGTGTTGTGCTCAATTGCTGTGGATGAAGCAAACTCTCAAGGACTACGGCATTAACGTGAAGAATGTGCCTCTCTATTGTGACAATGAGAGTGCCATCAAGATTGCTCACAACCCAGTTCAGCACTCGAAGACAAAGCACATTCAAATTCGTCATCATTTTCTTCGTGATCATGTGTTGAAGGGCGACATCTCCATCGAGCACGTGAAGACTGAAGAACAGCTAGCTGATATCTTCACTAAGCCCTTGGATGAGAAGAGATTTAGCAAGTTGCGGTGTGAGCTAAATATCTTAGAATCTTGAGCGTTCTTTGAAAAGGCACACATCCTAACACTTATGCAAAATTGATGACTTAGATGTGCAACACATGAAGAAACGTTTTCTTCAATCAATGAAGAATAACACTCTTAGTGTGAAGAAATTAATGAAGAATTTGATTCTCGTAACCCTCGACAATTGTACGCGTGTCTGAAATCATCATTCTTATACGGTGGGTCACGCCACCACCAAAGTTGAAAATCTTCAATTTGAGTTTTCCTCGCTTTTCAAATTCTTCACTTTTCAAATTCTTCATTTTTCAAATTCTTCAACTTTGCAAAATCTTCACTGCTTCCGTCGTCTTTCTTCATTGGCTATATATATATATGGGTTTATGTCCTCTCAAAGATTCACTTATGGCTATTTCTTCAAGTCGCTTTTTATGCTAAGTGAATGTGATCGGACCCTTCCCCCTCTATGCTATACTCAACCCAATCCATTCACAAATTCTTCATGTGCGTTCTACTTTGAAACTCGTTCAAAATCTTCACTGTGTCCTTGACAGCTGAAGAAATTGCGAACGGAACTTTATAAACGAATCCCCTCCAAACCTTCGTTTTTACCGCTCAAACCGTTCCGCATCCCACGATGCATTACTTTATTCACCCACGATCGTACACGATCTCCACTACACAGTACGTGGGTGACACATGTCATGAGAAGGGAAATGGTCAGGGGCATGTTCGTCCTAAATCTTCGGGCGATCCGTTTTTCACCGCGTCTATAAATACCCCTCTCCCCTTCCTCACACTTTTACTCTGCTCGACCTCTCTCTCCCGCTCGAGCTCCTCAAACCCTAGCGCCGCCGCTACTCCATCATCGCCGGTGAGGAAAAGCTTCACTGCCTTGACCTCGTCGCCGACGTACTCGCGCCGACTGCGGAAATCTTCACTCCGCCGTCGCCGTAGCTGTTTTCCTCCGCCAAGTTAGGGCGTGGAAGATCTGAACGGACGAACTTCTCAACTGTTCTTCTCAGTTCGTCGTGTTCTTCACTTCAGGTAATTAAAAGTTACCTTTATTACTCGGTTTTGATTCTCAAATCTTCTTCAAATTCTTCAAAGGTGTTTATTCCTCAAATCTTCACACATATGAACACCTCATATCTCTTGATTCGTTTCTCTAAGCAATGATTTTCTTCAAGATTCCTCAATTGTGTGGATCCTCGATCTATACAACTCTGGAACCTAAGACAAAGAACGCTTAGTGAAATTCTTCAAGGCTCATCTGGTCAAAATCCTCAAAACTTGTTCTTTTGAAAAACCTTACGAGAACGCATATGACCTCTCCAAATTCCTCGTACCTATACTCTGTTCACAGGTACAAATGTCCGCTGAATCCCTAGGTTCTCATCAACTTAACTCATTTGCAGCGTTCCTCGAAGAAAACTACATACTTCTTCAAAGAACTCAATTGTTCAATTTCCTCAAGCTCAAGAAAATGGCGACGGTAAGAAGCCACGAAGGGAGGAAAGTAACCTGAGGTTATGACAGCATTTGAAATCCACGAGGAAATATATGCGACTCATCGCACACCGGATGAAGAAAGCAAAAATCAACGCAAGGTGCGTATTCAGAAGATTGAACGGAGATGGGCACGGGAATGGAGGGAATATAGATATGTAACTCCTAAGTACATGAAGAAATTCGCTCTTAATCCTCCATGCCCAAGAGCTCCTTTGGCACCTGGCCAAATAGCTGATCCCACTAGCATCAAACGCGGTGAGGACTTTCCTGATGAATGGGCTAAACGTCAAGCAAAACTGGCAAAGCAAGCAAAGGAGGCAGTGAAGAAATTCAATGAGGATTCTGCCGCTGCTACTGCCACAGAGGTCTCGGTCAAACCGAGGAAATCAATGCAAAAGAAGCCTGCTCATAAGCCAAGTGCTTCATCATCTGCGCCCTCACGGCCAAGTTCCTCAGCAGCACCTTCCAAGCAATTTCCTCACACTGCTGCCGTTCCACCAAAGTCCTCAACAGCTCCGTCAAAACCTTCAGTTCCTGTGCACCTAGCTACATGTCAAAGGACTGCTGGCTTTTCAATTGCCTCGGCGCTCTGCAAGTTCTCGGCAGCTCCCATTTCTTCAATCGGTTCGACTCATTTGAAGACCAAAGCAACAATGGGGCGAGGTCCTCGGCCTAGCCCAAAGAAAAACGGTTGCATTCCATGTACCATCTGATGATGAAGCATCTGATGAAGAACTTGCGGAAATCATCAGAGACCGTCAAGTAAAGGCCGCTAGAGCCAAAGGTACATCTGTGCCACTGCTATTGGACCCGAAGAAAGTCCTCGACTTTATTGATCTCTGGCACAATGATCCCAATACCCCTCTGCCTGACCTTCATTTGACACCTGGACAAAGTCATATGTTGACTCACTTCATAGTTGAAGAAAAATGGAAGTTTGAGAAGGCGAGGGAAATCAAAAAGGCTCAATACAGGAAGGAGAAGTTCCTGAAGAAAAACGTTGTCAAGATGACACCTGAGGAGCTTCTCCAAGTCCAAACTGAAATTCAAAACCTCAGCAAGAACTTCGATACATACTATGCTGATTGGCAGGAGCCAAGGTCAGATTCGTCAACCTGACAAAGAAACTCACAAATGTTGCTGTACCAATGCAACATGAAATTCCTCAGGCTGGAGCCTCACTCAGCCCTCTGAAGAAAATGCCAAGACCACTGATGACGTTCAACCTGCTGATGAAAATGCTGATTCCAGGGCTGATGATCCCATTCCAGCCACCGAAGAAATTGCTGGGCACCCACTAGTGGTGCGCTGAAGAAATTGCTCAAGACAGGGAACTGCATCGCTTGCTCTGAAGAAACTGAACCAAATTCCTCGGCTCCTCCTGCGCCAACTCCAACTCCAATTCTTCCATCCGCTTCGATGTGAAGAAAACCAAGGCTGCGAACGAGCTGCTTGTGAAGAAAAGGAAAGCATCACCTGCGTCGATTCTTGACTGCGAAAGAAAATGAAGCCAATGACCAGCTCATTCGAAAATCCAATTGATGCTGTTCCAATTTCGTCCATACCATCAAAGGAAGTTGTTCCTTTGGAGAAGACTATGAGATCCCAATCGGATCGGATGAAGAACATCACCGCTGCTTCATCAGAGCAGGTTGATGAAGAAATTGAAGTGGATGCTATCCCTTCAACCCCAGTTATTTCCTCATCAGACCATGAAATTCCTCAGGCTGGTGCTGAGGAAATTGAAGATGAAGATGTGGATATTGGATGCACCACACCAGTGATCAATGATGACTTTTGGGAAAGTCAACATCCTAATACTCCTCTCTTCACCCCGCTCCAATAGATTCCTCAGTCCCCTGCACAAACAGTCCAAATGGACTGAAGAAAATCAACCCACTGGTTATGTGCATGAAGAAATTCCAGCCACTAGTGCTGATGAAACTGCTGCTGCTACTAATACTCAGACTGCACCTGTTGAGGAACAAGAAATTCCTCAGCCTGAAGAACCTGAACTTACGATTCCTGAGGTGGTGATGCAACTCACTGACACTCCTCTGCCCAAGCAAAAGAATCCGTTCTCAATCAAGCAAAAGTTCAAGGCTGAAGATTTCTTTGCTGAGCACGTGTTCTTCACTGTATATAATCCATATGATTCTGCTCGCATTAGGAAGAGGCGCTTCTGGACTGCCAGCCAAGCCAACTTCTATTCCTCAGTGCTCTTCAATAAGGATAAAATCTTCGATCATGCTCATATTCCTCATGTGGATATGGAGTCGCTGCCAGGCTTTGAGCCAGTCCTCAGTGTTCTTCACGACGCAGGACTTCTAAATTTCTGCACTGATATCTGTGACTGGAACGAAGAGCTAATTCTTTAGTTTTATGCAACACTGCACATCACCGGAGACGCTGAAGATGTGCACTCATGGGTCTTAGATTGGATGACTGAAAACACTCACTACAAGGCACCAGCAACTGAATTGCTTCGTGCCCTACCACTCAGTCCTCCACTTGATGGTGCACGTCGTATTTACGACGAAAAAGAACTTTCAGATCACTATATGCAAGTGCTGATGAAGCCTTTGAAGCCAAGGCAGGCCCCAAGAACAAAATTCCTCGTCAAGGAATTATTATATGTGCCTCGGACAGTCTATCGTATTCTGACGAAGACTATGAGTGCTATCAAAGGCCACGACTCGAACGATGAATAAGTCGTTGGCATCATGAAGAATATGCTTTTCAACATCATCCATGGCGTTCCCGTCAACTTCCATGATTTCTTCATGAGGACTCGCAAACATTGCTATGTCACCATTTGAGCTGAAGCCTTATCGCCTTGGATTATGAGATTCATCGGTCAAGGTCTTCACTCAATTACAAGGCGATACTTTGAACCACTGCAGCTACTTGCCCCCGATTGAAGTCCTCAAACGGACCTTTACCTCAGCTGATGACAAGGGCAAGGCTACTGCTGTGATCGATGAAGGCATTCGTCCATTGGATGGGCAGTTTCGCAAAGCAGCATCCTACTCCACCAATGATGTCTCTGCCACACATGACTCAGCCGCAAATACCTCAGTCAAGCAAAGTCCTCAAGCTCGCACCTGTGGTGATGATGATCGTGAGTTACTCCTCGCCTTCATCGGAAGGTTGATCGTAATCATAAATGGGTCAAGCGTCGCTTTGGTACTCTTCTTTACAACATGACCTCCACACACAATGCAAAGAAGAAAACCACTACTACCTCCATGAAACCTTCAAGCGCTTTGGGCTGTTCTTTCACATGTCTCAAAGTGAAGAAGAACTGACTTCAATGGGACTCAAGGAAGAATTTGACTGGTCTGCACCTCCTCCAAGAAATTCAAGAAGGTCAAAGTTCCTTCCTTGGTGGCCAGCTCCTATTCTTCATCTCGCGACATCGATGAAAATGAAGATTTGGAAGATACCGGGCTGGTCCTACTTCAACAAACAACCCCGACAATCTTTGGCGCTCCGTCTTCAACTTGAAATTCTTCAAGAGCGTTAGTCCTCAGTTTCGATCCTTTTGGTCATTCGATGACAAAGGGGGAGAAATTTGAGTTAGTCTTCAAGCGGGTCTAGCTTTTTGTCTATATACAATATGTTATTAAGTTACAACTCTCGTTCTTCTGAAACCTTTTATTGGATCGAGTTGTAATCTTAAACCCGATGGTGCTTTGATACTTTTGATGCATTATGCTCTTGCTCTATGCTCTGATTCTCGTGAGCTCTTTGAAAATCTTCATAGCAAATCGATTTGGGCTCTGATACTCTTGATGCGTTACATTGCATAATATCAAGCACCATATTTCATCATGCATTTCAAATTCTTCATATTATATGATTAAATGTGTGTATGAATTACAATATATAGGGGGAGATCTCCATGATTCAATTCTTCAAATGTGCATTGCCTCAAAAGCAAATTCCTCACTATGCACATCTTCAGGGGGAGTTCTTCTATATCTTGCAATCAAATTCCTCATTATCAGTATTTACAATTCATATATTTATCCCCGTTGAAAACTTAACCTATATTGTCATCAATCACCAAAAAGGGGGAGATTGTAAGTGCATCTAGTGCCCCTTAGTGATTTTGGTGTATTGAAGACTTATAGGTTAAGGAACTGATGCGTTTGTAAGTGTACACAGGTCTATAAGTCTATGAGGAGTTTGATATTTACAGTGAAAGTCGACCCCTAAAAATGAAGTTCTTCAACTGAAGACTTTGATATTCTGAAGACTTTACAAGACTTTGAAAGTGAAGAAATTGGTGTGACCTTGAAGACTTGGTATTCATTTGAGGAACATGAAGCGTGAAGACTTTTGTTTTCGTAGTTTCATTTTCTCTTTCTTGAGTCATAGGAAACACCGTCTTCGTTAAAGGGGTCGAGGAAATACTAAGGAAAAATTTCCATGTGATGCTCAACTCAAAATCCTACACCTACCAATTCCTTCGAGTGAAGCCTTTGGAACTCTCATACAGTTCAATCAATTTCTTGATGTGAGAGATGAAGTTCTTACCGTCACTTTGAGAATTTGTTCTGACCGAGGAGTTAGGAATTCGCCAAAGGCGAATTGCCTACACAAAGGAGGAACATGATAGCCCCGAGGAATTTGATGTTCAAATTTCCGACCGTTCTTTGTCTTCTTGCGCCACCTGTCCCAAAATATCTTATCCACCTAACGGTCATATCATTGAAGGGCATTTATGTCTTATCATGTCGGGCTGCTCCTAGGCTATAAATAGCCGCCCCTACAACCACTAGCTGGTTGGCTGCTCCGAGAGAACTTGACACTTGTCATTTGAGAGCAACCCATCCTCCGAGGACTTTGAGCGAAAATCATCAAGTGAGGAAAAACCCAAAACCAAACCCTACAAACCCAAAGTGATTGAGCATCATCAAGAAATTGATCCTGCGTGGATCCGACGCTTGTTACCTTTGAAGACTGTGCTTCTTCCAGACGGTTAGGCGTCATGGTCTAGAGCATCCAAGAGGAATTGTGGATCGCCGAGTGACCAAGTCTGTGAAGGTTTGGAAGTCGCTCAAGACTTACCACAGTGATTGGGCGAGGTCTGTGTGACCTTAGTTCAAGGAGAATACGGTGAGGACTTGGTGTCTGAGCTGCGTGCTCACGATCGGGTGTCCGGACTGTGTGTCCTCGAGTTTAAATAGTCGGCCGCTCCAACCAGACGTATAACCGAGACAACAGTTGGAACTGGTCTACCAAATCATTGGCTTCACCAACCTAACTGGTTCTATTTCCTCAACCCTTTCATTTCCTCATTCTTTGTGTTGAGTGTTTGTTCATATCTGTGTTTGAAGACTTTGGTGAAGACTTTCTCAATTTCCTCGCTTCAATTTCTTGATCTGTTTGTCTTCATCTTGTGTTATCCTGTGATTACGCTTTACGTACTCTGTGATTGTCTTCATTTCATCATGATGACTATGCGTGTATTCTGTTATGCTTACTTCTGAGTACTTATTCCGCTGCACGTAGTTCTTCGCTAAGGAATTTCCTCACCGGCAAATTCCTCAGTGAAGAATTCAGAAAAATCGCCTATTCACCCCCCCTCCTCTAGTCGATATAACACACTTTCATGCAGGAAGAAGTACCAGTGGTAAGGGATTTCCCTGATGTATTTCTGGAAGAGTTGCCAGAAATGCCACCGGATAGAGACATTGAGTTTTTATTAGAGCTTTTGCCAGGTACAGGCCCAATATCAAAGCGACCATACAGGATGCCCGCACAGGATTTGGCGGAAATCAAGAAGAAGATTAAGGAGCTAATGGATAAAGGTTATATACGCCCAAGTTCTTCGCCTTGGGGATCACCCGTACTTTTAGTAGAGAAGAAGGACGGATCATTAAGGATGGTTGTAGACTATCGTGGTTTAAATCAAGTAACGATCGAGAACAAGTACCCACTACCTATGATAAATGATCTGTTTGATCGTTTGCAAGGAGCTAAAGTGTTTTCCAAGATCGATTTGCGATCAGGGTACCATCAGTTGAAGATTCGGGAGCAGGACATACCTAAGACAACATTTACCACGAGATATGGACTGTATGAATATACCGTTATGTCATTTGGACTGACTAACGCCAGCCCTATTTCATAAACCTGATGAACAAAGTGTTTATGGAGTTTTTGGAAGTTAAATCGTGGTGTTCATAGATGATATTTTGGTTTTCTCGAAGAATGAAGAAGAACATAAGGAACATTTGCGATTGGTTTTGGAGAAACCGAGGAACATCGCTTATATGCCAAGTTCAGCAAATGTGAGTTTTGGCTAAAGGAAGTTGGATTTCTTGGACATGTTATATCCGGAGAAGGGATAGCAGTTGACCCCACAAAGGTTGAGACCGTAACCAAATGGGAAGCACCAACGACAGTTGGAGAGATCCGGAGTTTCCTTGGACTCGCAGGATACTACCAAGATTCATTGAGAATTTCTCAAGGATTGCAAAGCCTATGACGGAATTGCTGAAAAAGGATACCAAGTTCATATGGACCGAGGATTGTGAGACAAGTTTTCGGGAGTTGAAGAAAAGATTGGTTACCTCACGGTGTTAATTTTGCGGATCGGACCAAGGATTATGAGGTGTATTGCGACGCTTCACGTCGAGGACTTGGAGCAGTGCTTATGCAGGAAGGAAGAGTTGTTTTGTATGCTTCACAACAGCTTAAGCCTCATGAGTTGAATTATGCCACACATGATTTGGAGTTAGCAGCCGTTGTGCATGCATTGAAGACATGGAGACATTTTCTCATTGGAAATCATTGTGAGGTGTACACGGATCACAAGAGTTTGAAGTACATCTTCACGCAGAAGAATTAAATCTCGAGATGGAGGAGATGGTTGGAGCTTATTAAGGATTATGATATGAGATTGCATTATCATCCCGGGACGCTAACGTTGTAGCAGACGCATTGAGCCGTAAGAGCCACGTCAATACACTAACGGTGGGAGGAATACCCAAGGAGTTAGCGAAGACCTTCGAGAGCTATGTTTGGAAATAGTTCCAGAGGCTATGTAGCAGCATTGGAGATTCAGTCTCGTTGATGGACAAAATCGAGAAGCTCAAAAGGCGATAAGGAAGTTGCCTCTATAAAGGAGAAAATGAGCGAAGGAAAAGCTAAGGGATTTCATGAGGATGAGCACGATACCCTATGGTTTGAGGACCGTGTTTATGTGCCAAATGACCCGGAGATCAGGAAGTTGATTCTGCAAGAGGCACATGATTCACCCTATTCGATTCACCCAGGAAATACCAAGATGTATTTAGATTTGAAGGAAACATTCTGGTGGACCGGAATGAAGAAGGATATTGCAGAGTATGTAGCAGTTTGTGATGTATGTCAAAGAGTGAAGGCAGAACATCAGAAGCCAGCAGGATCGTTGCAGCCATTGCCAATACCCGAATGGAAGTGGGATAAACTAGGCATGGATTTCATCACAGGTTTGCCAAAGGCTCGTTCAGGCTATGACTCGATTTGGGTTATAGTCGACCGCTTGACGAAGGTAGCTCATTTCATTCCAGTCAAGACTACCTATAGCAATGCTAAGTTGGCAAAGATATACATGACCAGAATTGTGTGTTTGCATGGAGTTCCGAGGAGTATCGTATCAGATAGAGGAACCCAATTTACCTCAAAGTTTTGGAATCAGTTGCACGAAACATTGGGAACCAGGCTGGAATTCAGTACAGCTTTCCACCCACAGACCGATGGACAGACCGAGAGAGTCAATCAGATTTTGGAGGATATGCTGAGAGCTTGTGCACTAGATTATGGATCTAGTTGGGATGATAACTTGCCATATGCAGAGTTTTCTTATAACAACATTTACCAAACCAGCTTGAAGATGGCACCTTTCGAGGCTTTGTACGGAAGGAGGTGTAGGACACCGTTATCATGGGACGAAGCTGGAGACCGTCGATTGTTTGGACCAGATTTGATCAAGGAGTCCGAATGAAGGTTAAGTTGATTCACGATAGGCTCAAGGTAGCCCAGTCCGAGCATGTAAAAGCTATGCGGATTCAAAACGCAAGGCGATAGAATATGAAGTTGGAGACAGAGTTTATCTTAGAGTATCCCCACTACGAGGAGTTAAGCGATTTGGAGTTAAAGGAAAGTTAGCACCACGTTTCGTTGGACCGTATAGGATCTTGCAAAGCATGAGAGAAGTTGCTTATAAGCTGGAATTGCCAGAGGGACTGTTAGGAGTTCATGATGTATTCCATGTTTCTCAGCTGAAGAAATGTCACGCCGAGATGGCGGAAGTACCGCTAAGAGATACAGTGCCACTTGAAGCAATTCAGTTGAAGGATGATTTAACATATGAGGAGAAACCAGTCAGGATTCTCGAATATGCCAGCAGAGTTACTCGCAACAAGGTTATCAAGTTTTGCAAGGTTCAGTGGAGCCACCACACTGAGGATGAAGCCACCTGGGAAAGAGAAGAAGAATTGCTCAAGGATCACCCTCACCTATTTTCTAGCCAACCTGAATCTCGAGGGCGAGATTCATCTTAAGGGGGGTAGGTTTGTAACATCCCAAATTTTCAATTTGGAATGTTATACATTAACTCATCATGCATATCATATTTTCTTGCATTTTGTTGATCCTAGAAATTTCACGCAACTCAAGGACCCGCGGAGAGAGTTGTAGATTTCGAAATTTTCGTATTTGAGTTCTCTCAAAACTATGAAAATAGGATCATTTGATTTTTATTTATTTTATCTTCAATTATTTCTACTATCAAAATATAAGAGAGGGAATAATATGACTTTCCCAAAATTTAGGAAAAATGAATATTTAATAAATAAATCAAATTTTGGATTTTTCTCGGAGTTTATTTGCCTTAGGGAAAAATGCGTGTTTTCAAAAATTGCATTTTAGGCCCCGAGTAAAAGTTCATTTTGTTCGACTCATTTTTAGGAGTCGGGGAAAGTTTACTTTATTAATTTTGGAGTTCGTTTAGATTTTTTCTCTGTATTTTTCTGCGCGCGAGACCGATTAAAAAAAGAGAGCCGCTGCGCCTTGGGCCAAAGGCCCAAGCCGCCAAGCCAGCCGGCCGGCCAGGAGGCCAAGGCCATCGCTAGCGCGCGCCGCACCAGGGAGCCAGGGAGCCGCCCCGGTTTCCTTTTCCTTTACAAATCCTAGTAGGATTTGGACCCGTTTCGTTATTCCGTTTTTATTCCTAGGATTCCTAATCCTACTCTAATGCTTGTCCCTACTCCAAGCAAAACCCTCCCTCCCCAATATAAATACCCAAGCACCCCCCTCTAACACATCAAACCAACACCTCTCCTCTCCTCTCCTCCATGCAGCAGCAGCGCCACCAGCGCCCGCCGCTACACCGCCGCCGCCCTACACACCGCCGCCCAAGTGCCGCCGCCACCAACGCCGCCGCCAGAGCCCCTCGCCTCTTGAGGTACTAGCCCAGCGCGTCACCTTTTCTTTTCCTCGGTTCGGTTTTTCAAATCGTTCGGTTTCCGTTCAGTTTTCTAGATCGGTTTTCGTTCGGTTTTCTTTCCAAACCCTAGATTGGTTTTTCTCGCCGGTTTTTCTTTCCGGTTTTGTTTAGCAAACGTTCGCCGGACCGTTCGTCCTAACGAACGTGATCACCGGTTTGCTTCGGTTAATGAACGTCCGTTCGTTCAACCGTTCGTCGTTTTCTTTCTCATCGGATTTATTCCGCTATTTTTCTGATAGAGGTTTCAGATCCAATTTTCTTTCTAGTCTATCTTCTCGCTCGTTTATCGGAATCAGGTGATTCAAGCGCCTGGAGTTTCGTTTCGAAACCGCCGTTCTGATTAATCAACTTAAACAAAGTTTTGCTACTGTAAAATTTGACTTAGTTTCAACTTGCTAGAACCGAGTTGCTTTCTTTCGTTGTTTGACTTTCGTTGCTTTATTTGATTTGATTCTTTTTGCAACCAGGGTTCTTAAGTTGAACTTTCTGGTTAGATCTTTTATTCGAGATTTACCGGTGCATTAGATGAGTACTTATTGTATGCTTGTTGTTTGTCTGCGATAGATGACCCGGAGTGCGCCGCTTGTTACTTCGAATCTCTAGGTTTCGCGGATCATCAGCAAGGCAAGTAACACTTTGATCATACTTTCTCATACCCGGTTTTATGCATTAGATCAATCCTAAAACACTTGCATGATTAGGACCTAAATAAATTGTGGGATGGGAAGTAGATTGAGGTAGTACCTATTACCTGTTTTACTTATGAAACCTTGGGAGTTACTTCTACGTTTGCTTATTATGCTATGCTACGCTAGTAGACGTGGATTGGGTGAGTGTATTCCATGACAGATGTGAGACTGTTAAATTAATGGTTTATTTAAGGTGGCAACTTAAACACACATCTAGGTGGACTGAGGCACCTGGTTTCTATCAGGACTTGCATGTTTTTCTTCGGACCGCCACCCAGGCTCAAAGGGATCATAAGATCATTCATGCTAGTAACTTCCGTGTGCAGCCACAAGCCATTATGGGCTCTGGCATAGTTGATTAAGTCGTGTGAACTCTTACGGTGGTAGACTAGCAGATGTAGGGGTTATAGGTGGTACGGTCTACCCATCGTAAGGTGCAAACGCTTACGAAAGACTATGTCTCGGTCATCCATCTCTCAAACACCATGTAGTCGAGAAACCAAGCGGAGGCGATCGAGTCTTGTGGGGAAAAGTCGCAAACCTCTGCAGAGTGTATAAACTAATCATGATTAGCCGTGTCCCGGTTATGGACATCTTGAGTATCTAGTACTTGAATATCATGTGAATCTCAACATGTTACTCTAATTAATATTTTGGGTTTTAATGAGTACTTTTAATTGGGATTGAGGATGCTTGTCAACCATTCTCAATGTTTAACAACCACCATGATAGTTAAACAAATTTATTCCTTTGCGAGGAGGGAAAACTGGCTTTATGCAAAACTGTAACCATAGAGCTTTTCCACCAGCCAAATATGCATGTAGTATAGCCAATACTCATTATTTCTCTCTATGTGTTACATTGCCAGCATATTCCATGTCTTGACCTGTTTTCGCCTGCAACTTTCATGTTGCGAGACTTTTCGAACGACAGTAAGGTGCTTTAGGTCGTGGTTCTATACTCGATGATGCATTTGGAGTTGATTGACTCACTTATCTTCCAAGTCTTCCGCTGTTATCATTATTAGATGGCCTTAAGCCATATTTATTGTAATAAGTCCTCTTTTGGGCAGCGATGTAATAAGTGTGTGATTGCTACTCTGTTATAAATCCTTGAATCTTGTGTGGTGTCGATTATTCTGATCCGGGGATGACACCGAGCACGAGACTTGATCCATTCGGTCGGGTCGCTACAAATATTGATTCCAATTTCTTCTGATCAATAAACAAATTTTCTAGGTCTTCCTATGTTGGCTGAATTTTTGGAGTTCCAAAAGTTTGCGTTAGTTACAGATTACTATAGAGTGTTCTGTTTTTGACAGATTCTGTTTTTTGTGTGTTGTTTGCTTACTTTGATGAATCTATGGGTAGTAAAATAGTTTATAAACCATAGAGAAGTTGGAATACAGTAGGTTTAACACCAATCTAAATAAAGAATGAGTTCATTACAGTACCTTGAAGTGGTGTTTTGTTTTCTTTAAGCTAACAGACTCACGAGATTTTCTGTTAAGTTTTGTGTTGTGAAGTTTTCAAGTTTTGGGTAAAAGATTTGATGGATTATGGAACAAGGAGTGGCAGAGCCTAAGCTTGGGGATGCCCATGGCACCCCAAGATAATCTAAGGACACCAAAAGCCAAAGCTTGGGGATGCCCTGAAGGCATCCCTCTTTAAATCTACTTCCATCGGTAACTTTACTTGGAGCTATATTTTTATTCACCAAATGATATGTGTTTTGCTTGGTGCGTCTTGTATGATTTGTGTCTTTGCTTTTTAGTTTTACCACAATAATCTTTGCTGTACACACCTTTTGAGGGAGACACACATGATTCGGAATTTATTAGAATACTCTATGTGCTTCACTTATATCTTTTGAGCTATATAGTTTTTGCTCTAGTGCTTCACTTATATCTTTTAGAGCACGGCGGTGGTTTTGTTTTATAGAAACTATTATTCTCTCATGCTTCACTTATATTATTTTGAGAGTCTTAAACAGCATGGTAATTTGCTTAAATTTGTAAATTGATCCTAGTATGTTAGGTATTCAAGACTAGTAAAAAAACTTTCTTATGAGTGTGCTGAATGCTACGAGAAGTTTGATGCTTGATGATTGTTTTGAGATATGGAGGTAGTGATATTAAAGTTGTGCTAGTTGAGTAGTTGTGAATTTGAGAAATACTTGTGTTGAAGTTTACAAGTCCCGTAGCATGCACGTATAGTAAACGTTATGTAACAAATTTGAAACATGAGGTGTTCTTTGATTGTCCTCCTTACGAGTGGCGGTCGGGGACGAGCGATGGTCTTTTCCTACCAATCTATCCCCCTAGGAGCATGCGCGTAGTGCTTGGTTTTTGATGACTTGTAGATTTTTGCAATAAGTATGTGAGTTCTTTATGACTAATGTTGAGTCCATGGATTATACGCACTCTCACCTTTCCACCATTGCTAGCCTCTTCGGTACCATGCATTGCCCTTTCTCACATTGAGAGTTGGTGCAAACTTCGCCGGTGCATCCAAACCCCATGATATGATATGCTCTTTCACACATAAACCTCCTTATATCTTCCTCAAAACAGCCACCATACCTACCTATTATGGCATTTCCATAGCCATTCCGAGATATATTGCCATGCAACTTTCCACCATTCCGTTTATCATGACACGTTCATCATTGTCATATTGCTTTGCATGATCATGTAGTTGACATAGTATTTGTGGCAAAGCCACCGTTCATAATTCTTTCATACATGTCACTCTTGGTTCATTGCATATCCCGGTACACCGCCGGAGGCATTCATATAGAGTCATACTTTGTTCTAGTATAGAGTTGTAATCATGGAGTTGTAAATAAATAGAAGTGTGATGATCATCATTTTCTAAAGCACTGTCCCAAGTGAGGAATAAAAAGGGAGAGAGAAAGGCCAAAAAAAGAGAAGGCCCAAAAAATGAAAAAAAATGAGAGAAAAAGAGAGAAGGGACAATGTTACTATCCTTTTACCACACTTGTGCTTCAAAATAGCACCATGATCTTCGTAATAGAGAGTCTCTTGTTTCCTCATTTTCATATACTAGTGGGAATTTTTCATTATAGAACTTGGCTTGTATATTCAAACAATGGGCCTCCTCAAGTGCCCTAGGTCTTCGTGAGCAAGCAAGTTGGATGCACACCCACTTAGTTTCTTTTGTTGAGCTTTCATATATTCATAGCTCTAGTGCATCCGTTGCATGGCAGTCCCTACTCCTTGCATTAACATCAATCGATGGGCATCTCCATAGCTCATTGATTAGCCTCGTTGATGTGAGACTTTCTCCTTTTTTGTCTTCTCCACACAACCCCCATCATCATATTCTATTCCACCCATAGTGCTATATCCATGGCTCACGCTCATGGATTGCGTGAAGGTTGAAAAAGTTTGAGATTACTAAAGTATGAAACAATTGCTTGGCTTGTCATCGGGGTTGTGCATGATGAGAGCATTCTTGTGTGACGAAAATGGAGCATGACTAAACTATATGATTTTGTAGGGATGAACTTTCTTTGGCCATGTTATTTTGAGAGGACATAATTGCTTAGTTAGTATGCTTGAAGTATTATTACTTTTATGTCAATATTAAACTTTTATCTTGAATCTTTCGGATTTGAATATTCATACCACAATTAAGAGAATTACATTGAAATTATGCCAAGTAGCATTCCACATCAAAAATTCTGTTTTTATCATTTACCTACTCGAGGACGAGCAGGAATTAAGCTTGGGGATGCTTGATACGTCTCCAACGTATCTATAATTTTTTATTGTTCCATGCTATATTATATTCTATTTTGGACATTAATGGGCTTTATTATACACTTTTATATTATTTTTGGGACTAACCTATTAACCGGAGGCCCAACCCAGAATTGCTATTTTTTTGCCTATTTCAAAGTTTTGCAGAAAAAGAATATCAAACGGAGTCCGAACGGAATGAAACCTTCGGGAACGTCATTTTTGGAACAAACGTGATCCAGAGGACATGGACCCTACGTCAAGACATCAACCAGGAGGGCACGAGGTAGGGGGGCGCGCCCTCCACCCTCGTGGGCCCCATGTTGCTCCACCGACGTACTTCTTCCTCCTATATACACCTCGCACTTCCCCAAACTACGATCACGGAGCCAAAACCTAATTCCACCACCGCAACCTTACATGCAGTGAGATCCCATCTTGGGGCCTTTTCCGGAGCTCCGCCAGAGGGGTCATCGATCACGGAGGGCTTCTACATCAACACCATGGCCTCTCCGATGATGTGTGAGTAGTTTACCTCAGACATTCGGGTCCATAGTTATTTGCTAGATGGCTTCTTCTCTCTTTTTGGATCTCAATACAATGTTCTACCTGTCAGTGTCAAAACCGGCGGATCTCGGGTAGGGGGTCCCGATCTGTGCGTCAAGGCTGATGGTAACAGGAAGCAAGGGACACAGATGTTTACCCAGGTTCGGGCCCTCTCGATGGAGGTAAAACCCTACTTCCTGCTTGATTAATATTGACGATATGGGTAGTACAAGAGTAGATCTACCACGAGATCGTAGAGGCTAAACCCTAAGAGCTAGCCTATGACGGTATGATTGTAATTGTGATCGGCCTTCTAAGGACCAACCTCTCCGGTTTATATAGACACCAGAGAGGGCTAGGGTTTACATGGATTCGGTTACAAGGAAGGAAATATAATATCCGGATCGCCAAGCTTATCTTCCATGCCAAGGAAAGTCCCATCCTGACACGGGCCGAAGTCTTGAGTCTTATATCTTCACGCTTCAATAGTCCGGACGTTGTACACAGTCCGGCTGTCCGGATACCCCCTAATCCAGGACCCCCTTAGTAGCCCCTGAACCAGGCTTCAATGACGATGAGTCCGGCGCGCAGTCTTGTCTTCGGCATTGCAGGGCGGGTTCCTCCTCCGAATACTCCAAGGTAATTATCGAACACTCAAATTGTGTCCAGATCCACAAGATGATCTTCGTATGCCACCGTAGAGAGAATGATGTTTCGCCAATGCAATCTGCTGACAACTTTTCAAGCAACGCGACGTGTCATTACGGTCGGGTCATTATTCGAACTGTCTTCCCACAACCAGCCACAGCGCATATTGCGAGGCGGTTTCCTTGACACGTCTTGTCAAAGCAGAGATCGTGCCCCCTTATCATGGGATTCTCATCAATACAGGTACGGGTAGTCCCACCACATCATTAATCGTGGCGCTTGGGAAGTAAGCAATTCTCAACAGGCAAGTGGGGAGGTGCACTACCTCCGTCGCCTCTATAAAGGGATAAGATTTCCTCATTTTTACCCATGCCTTCTTCCTTCGCTGCCCCCTCGAGCTCCAGCGCCCAAGCCCAAGTCTCCTCCGCACAGCTAGACATGTCCAGAGCAGGAGGCAAGTAGGTGGCTTCCACCGTCGAGGAGAAGCACATCACAGATCTTGAGCGGCGGTTACTTGGTCAGCATGACATAGCGCACCAACTACGGACGCTGGGCAGGTCATTCCGACCCAGGACCCCACGAGAGAGTCGTGTTAAGTCGCCCGCCGTCAGTGGACTGGGATTTCCACTCCATCCCTTCGTCCGCGGGCTCATGTTCTACTATGGGCTAGATTTCCATGATCTAGCCCCGAATTTCGTCCTCAAAATCTCGGCGTTCATCGTCGTTTGCGAGGCTTTCCTCCGCATCCGGCCTCACATCGGCCTGTGGCTGCAAATCTTCTGCGTGAAGCCGAAGATTGTACGCGGCCAACAAGCGGAGTGCGGAGGGGCCATGGTGGGCAAGATGCCTAACGTCACCTAGCTGGACGGCTCCTTTGCGGAGACCGTAAAAGGATGGCAATCGGGGTGGTTCTACATCACCGAGCCACGCGGCGCCAACTGGGCAGCGGCCCCCGAGTTCCGATCCGGAATCACTATGCGGCTCACCTCCTGGGAAAAGAAGGGCATGTCCTGGGGCGATTCCACGGAGCTGGCCAGACTCCAGACATGCATCAAAAGCATGAAGGACAAGAACATCAAGCTTGTCAATGTGATCCGAGTCATGCTCGTTCGCGGATCCTCCCCGCCAAAGGCGGGCGGTAAATCTGTGGGAGTTCGTCCCGCCAACACCGACGCTCGGAAGCTCTACGGCATGACGCACAAAGGCGCATGGAAAGTGCTGTTCAAGGCCTCCGAAGTACCTCCTCCCACATACGAGGACCGCGGACTTCATGCAGCGCGGCCCCCGAATCCGGTGAGTTTTGGGACCACCACTGGGTTTAGTTTTTTTTCTTCCAATACATTCATGGGATAGTTTTAAGTATACATATATATTTGCTTCAGGATTATGTAAAGACAGCGGAGCGGATTGACTGTCCGGCTCCGTTGCCGGAAGATCCGGCAGATGCTCTCCTGACGGAGATGCTAGTCCCGGCAACGTACAAGGTGCCGGAGAAGAAGGCCGAAAAGAAGGCCCCGGGGACCAGGAAGGGTCTCTGGCGTAAGGTTGCGTCCGAAGCCTCGTCTGAAGACGATGAGGCGGACTCCTCCCACGAAGGGGAGGAGGAAGAATAACAAGACGCCCCATCCGGGAAGGATGAGGGGCCCGGCGAAGCGGGCCAGGGGGCCGGAAAAGGCCCTCAGCGCAAGGCCGTTATTCCTCTGTCGTTCGATGACGACGAGACACATTCCTCCCAGCGAGGTGGGGAATCAGAAGAAATTCCACCTCCCGCACTAGGGGAGAAGAAGAAAAAGCCGCCCGGAGGAGGAGGTGAAGGCGTCAAGAAGGGAAGGTAACCCTTCCGGACTATTCCGCCACGGCCGCTTCAGAGGAGGGGTGGCTGCCCGAGGAAGCCCGGTGCGATCGTAAGTGTCCGCATCCTATCATGGTTTCACTTAATAGTTTTAATACTTATAGTGCCAAACATATATGCAGTTCGGCCAGGGCTCACCCCGAGGAATCCTCCTCCGGGTCCCTGAGCGATTCGGCGATAAATTCGCTCCCGACGACCACTACCCCTCCACCCGCGGATGACACGGAGGTGTTGTCCCAAAGGCTCTCAGAGCAGGGGGAGGTGACTCTGGAGACGCCCCACGGAGGGATTCCAGATGTCGGGCATGCGGGGTTCAAGATCCCCACGGATCGCGTCGATGAGAGCCGCAACAAGGCGAACTCTCGGCCGAACACTGCTCCGGAACCCCCAACGGTTTCGGACTTGGGCGGACAGCCCCCCGTTAGGGAGGCGAGCCGCCCGTGCCGAGGACTTCCGCATCAACGGCACCGGATAGCTGGTGGAAGCGCTCGAGGCCTCCATGGAAGAAGAGCACCGTACTCTTATGAGTGCGGTGATTCAAAATTCTGTCGCCAAAGCGGACTAACAAAGCTCTGCACAAGCCTTCCGATGGGCTTTGAGGTGAGTAAAAATGTATGAAATTACCACCCGATAGGTAGTAGCCCCGATACTCTGGTTGGTGTTACGAAAGAAAAGCCAAGCGGAGGTCAACTATAATCCGCAGGAGTCTAATAATAAGTATTGTTGTGAATAAGCAGGTTGTCTTTGCTTCTTTGCTGCTGCCCGTCTTCGCCGAGGTTGCCGAATCAAGCGGCACTGGAGCAGGCGCAGGGAGAGCTCGTCCTCACGAAGAGGCAGCTCGAAGAGAACAAGGGTAAGTAATTCCTGCTCTTATGCATTTAAGGATAGGAAGAATTGATGAGTCTAACACCTAAGTGCCACGACCATGTAACAGGGCCACCGCCAGTGCGTCCTGAAGGCGCTGTCTCGAGGCCGAAAACAAAGGCGGCCTCGGAGTGTAAGGCCTTGAAAAGCAAAGTGCTAGAGTGGGCGAGTGCAGAGGAGCTCAGGACCTCGGCAAGAAGTGCGAGTCCGTGGGGCATGAGCTGAAGATGAAAGAGGCCGAGCTTGCGAAGGCCCTTATAAGTTGAAGGATGCCAAGGCCGAGCCGAGAAAGCACAGCAGGAGATCTAGGAGGCCAAAAGATAGCAGCGGTAAGAAATTCTTTATGCAAAGCAAACATGTGGAGGCGTTTCTTTTACTTACTCGAATCGGAGCTCTCGGGGCCATTTGCAGATCTGCCACGCAGCGCCTCGGGCGATCACGGAGTTCTACTGTGCCGGAGGGAGCTCAACGGAGAAGCTGTTCTGGTCCCAGTATGCTGGGGCCGAACATCTGATGCCTTTGAGCGACCAACTGAAACAGTTGGTCGAAATCCACAGGGTGGCCGAACTGGCTATGAAGGACCTCATAGTCAGGATGTGGCCTGCTGAGCTACTGCCCAGTAGCTACTTTGGCTTGATCAAGCGGATGGTGGATGCCTGCCTGCGGCTTGAAGTGATCAAGCGATCTGTTTGCATCGAAAGTGCCCGCCGAGCTTTTGCCCGCGTCAAGGTGCATTGGGGCAAGCTGGATGCGGAGAGGCTGGTCAAGGACGGGCCGCCGGAGGGCAAGGCGCATCGCCATCCCGAAATGTACTACGATGGCATGATGAAGGGTGCTCGTCTCGTCGCCAATGGGTGTACCAAGGACGCCATATTTGAATGAATTCACTTCTGTCATGCTTGTAATTAAAGACGAAGTTACTTGCGCTATGTAGCGCTTTTGTCATTTAAAATATTACCTTATATGCGGCTGTTTATAAAATCCTGAAAGTAGGCGATCGTCGGCTTCCGCCCGCGTGACTAACCTTTGGGGTGTTAGTGGAAAAACCGACACTCTTTACCCAAACGTTTGGTCCCTTAAGGAGGTGTCGGCGCGTGAACAAGGCAATCGGACTATCGCGACTTTATAACTTTCACTTAGCCATAGAAGTCTACAATTTTAAATTTCGTGAAGCCCTAGAATCGGAAGACGAATCGGGCGCTATACCGCCTAGATCGGACGAAGCCGATTTATCGCCTAAAGCGGAAAATCTTTAAGGATTTTAATACCTCTCGAACAGCGACCAGCTCTCGCCACATCATGCCGGTCAGTTTTCGGCTTTCTCTACTGCGGTGCTCATCCGGAAGAACCGGGACACGATCGCAGTAGTTCTCCATGCGCTACCTTAGCCGATATAACGGAACGTAAGGCACCAAAACAAGGCAGCCGGGTTATCCCAACTGTAGACCCAAGACTTGATTCGGAGCTGATGCATATAGTGCTATAAGTTCGGGGTGCCGCACTGTTGAAAGTGTTCGGACTTTAATTTCGTGTAGCGGGGCGCCATAAGAAGCCCCTGGCAAACCGGCCGCACCAAGGTGTACGGATGCAATATCAAATAAACATTTATGAGAGAAAAACGCTCAAATGAGAATAATAAGCTGACGCTATATATAATCTCTCATTGACAGAAAAATACATTTAAGCGTACATTTACAATGGATGCGTTTAAGAAGATATAAAATAGGACTATTTGACATGTCCTATCCAGGGGCAAGCTGTGTTCAGGTAGATAAAGCAGGTATAATGATCGTAAATAGATTCCACCTGGGTATTTTCTTACGTACTGGCGTCTATTGCCTCCTTGGATGTCTCTTCCCTATGAGTCCGCAATTGGCTCTTTTGAGGATGTTAATGTAACGGTGTCCTGAAAGGTAAGAGGAGAGAGTATGAAAGTATTTGGCGGTTACCCGCACTATTGACTGAGTCGTTAATGCGCCTCCGCCTATGCCCATGGTATTTTAAGTGCGTAATTGTGTGCACGTGGCACGAATGCTGCTTTGATGGGGCTTAAGCGGAGGCCGTACTGCTAGTCACTCTCTTGGCGTGCGTGATGATCATGTTGCGGGGTGCTCCGGACTCGCTTGACTGTGCTCGAAGTTGTTGTCACCGGATTGGTTTGTCAGAGAAGGCCGCATTGTACTTCCGCCGCAAGGGCTGCAGTATGTTCTTTTGTTCGCAGGGAGCGGTCCATATTTCCGTTCACCGTTATGACCCCGCGTGGTCCTGGCATCTTGAGCTTGAGATATGCGTAGTGTGGTACCGCATTGAATCTGGCGAATGCGGTTTTGTCCGGCGGTGCATGGTAACCATGCGGAAGGGGACGATATCGAAGATTAACTCTTCGCTTTGGAAGTTATCCGGAGATCCGAAGACCACTTCCGATGTTATAGAGCCCGTACAGCGGGCCTCTGCTCCGGGAATTACACCTTTAAAGGTGGTTTTAGTGGGCTTGATCCTTGAAGGGTCAATGCCCATTTTGCGCACTGTGTCCTGGTAAAGCAGGTTCAGGCTGCCGCCACCGTCCATATGGACGCGTGTGAGGTGGAATCTGTCAATGATTGGGTCTAGGACCAATGCGGCCGAGCCGCCGTGACGGATGCTAGTAGGGTGATCCCTATGATCAAAGGTGATCGGGCAAGCTGACCAAGGGTTGAATTTGGGGGCGACTGGCTCCATCGCGTAGACGTCCCTTAGTGCCCGCTTCCGTTACCGCTTGGGGATGTGCGTGGCATAGATCATGTTGACCGTTTTCACCTGGGGGGGGGGGGGAATTTCTTCTGTCCCCCTGTGTTCGGACGTCGGGGTTCCTCGTCATCGTCGTTGTGCAGCCCCTTGTCCTTGTCTTCGGCGTTTATCTTGCCGGCCTGTTTGAATACCCAGCAATCCCTATTTGTGTGGTTGGCTGGCTTGTCCGGGGTGCCATGAATTTGGCACGAGCGCTCCAGTATGCGGTCCAAACTGGACGGCCCCTGATTATTTCTTCCGAAAGGCTTCTTCCGTTGACCGGGCTTGGATCCGCTAAATCCAGCGTTGACTGTCGTGTCTTCAGTGCCGTCGCCGTTGTTCCGTCGCTTATGTCTGTTACGCCGTGGCTTGCCGTTATTGTCGCGGACATCCGAATTGCCAGGCTGCGGCGTAGTGCTGCTGCGAGCCAACCAACTGTCCTCGCCCGCGCAAAAGCGGGTCATTAGTGTTGTGATAGCTGCCATGGACTTGGGTTTTTCCTGGCCGAGGTGCCGAGCGAGCCACTCGTCACGAATATTATGCTTGAAAGCCGCTAGGGCTTCGGCGTCGGACAATCGACTATTTGGTTCTTTTTAGTTAGGAACCGAGTCCAGAATTTCCTGGCTGACTCTCCGGGCTGTCGAGTGATGTGGCTCAAGTCGTCGGCGTCAGGTGGTCACACATATGTGCCCTGGAAGTTATCGAGGAATGCGTCTTCCAGGTTTTCCCAACTGCCAATGGAATTTGCTGGCAGGCTGTTTAGCCAGTGTCGGGCTGGCCCTTTGAGCTTAAGGGGGAGATACTTGATGGCGTGTAGATCGTCTCCACGGGCCATGTGAATGTGGAGAAGGAAATCTTCGATCCATACTGCGGGGTCTGTTGTGCCATCGTATGATTCGATGTTTACGGGTTTAAACCCTTCTGGGAATTCATGATCCATTACTTCATCAGTGAAGCGCGGGGGTGCGGCGCCTGCATGCGGGCTATGTGGCTCATGAGTCAAATTGCTCTGGTGGCTATATTCGCCTGGCGGACTTGTTGAAGATGTGTCCGCGTGGCGGTCCTCGTCGCGTACCGAGGCGCGCCCCCGCGATCCGTAGATCGATCTTGGATGTCCCTTTTTGTTGCCCCGGGCCGTAGTATGTTGGCGTGGGGGTGTTGGCTGGTATGCGGACTGGTATGCCATTTTATCCCGGCCATGAGGTGGCCGGTGAGCCGTATGGTGCTCGAGTCCATATTCCTCTGCTGCCAGGACTTCCGTCCATCTATCTGTGAGCAGATCTTGATCAGCTTGGAGTTGCTCCTGTTTCTTTTTCAGGCTCCTCGCGGTGGCTATAAGCCGATGCTTGAAGCGCTCCTGCTCTACGGGATCCTCAGGCACGCCAAACTCGTCGTCGCCGAGGCTAATTTTGTCTTCGGAGGGGGGCATGTAACTGTCCTCCTCCGGGTATTCGTCCGTCGCCTGTTCTTCTGGGCTGACCTGCTCATCCTCCTGTTCGGCCTGCTCGAAGGCAGGCTGATCAGGGTTGTATTCTTCTTCGGCACCATTCAGATTGTTTTCGTCTCCTTGGCCGGTATTGATGTGGCAGGGCTTGGAGTGGCGCCGACGACGCCCATTCTTTGCTTTTTTCCCCTGAGGTTTTATCCTCTGTTCCCTCATCGCCATTTGTTTCCTTCGGAGTGTCCACCATATATATATGATAAGAAGAGGTGGTTGTCCACCGCCCAGTGAGCGATGGTTCATGTTCTTCTCCTGCATCGTCGTCCATACCGTCGATGTCTTCGGAGTCGAAGTTCAGTACCTCGGTTAACTCATCGACCGTGGCAATGAAGTGGGTGGTGGGTGGGCAACGAATTCCTTCATCGTCTGCCTCCCACTCGAGCCAGGCATAGTTCAGCGAAGAGCCTCCTGACAAAGAGAGAGACTTTAATGAGTCCAGCATGTCGCCAAAGGCGAAGTCTTTGGAAAGATATCCGCAGCGGTGAACTCCATTACTGGAGCCCATCCTGACCCGACGAGCTCGGGAGTGTGCGGACTGGAACCAACGTCCGGATACGAATCCGGGGGTTCGGAGTCACAGGCCACCGCAGAGGTAAAACCGGTGTTCGGCTCCACCACCGATGAGTGCACGACCTAGGGGGTGGGGTTCATCCCTCCGTCCTCAGGCAGCGCAGCCTCCTCCGGATCTAGGTTCGGAGATACTACGGGGGCGATACCCCGAGCTTCGTCCGACGGTAGGTCTAAGCCGTGCTCATCGCGACTGTCCGGTGCTCCTGGCATAGGCCCACATCCATCGAAGATGAACTCTCCGCGGATGTCCGTCGTGTAGTTCAGGTTTCCGAACCTGACCTGGTGGCCAGGGGCGTAGCTGTCGATCTGCTCCAGATGGCCAAGCGAGTTGGCCCGCGGTGCGAAGCCGCCGAACACGAAGATCTGTCCGGGGGGGAAAGTCTCGCCCTGGACGGCGTCGTTGATGATGATCGAAGGAGCCATCGAGCCTGACAGCGACGACAAAGAGGAACTCTCAATGAAAGCACCAATGTCGGTATCAAAACCGGCGGATCTTGGGTAGGGGGTCCCGATCTGTGCGTCAAGGCTGATGGTAACAGGAAGCAAGGGAAACAGATGTTTACCCTGGTTCAGGCCCTCTGGATGGAGGTAAAACCCTACTTCCTGCCTGATTAATATTGATGATATGGGTAGTACAAGAGTAGATCTACCACGAGATCGTAGAGGCTAAACCCTAAGAGCTGGCTTATGATGGTATGATTGTAATTGTGATCGGCCTTCTAAGGACCAACCTCTCCGGTTTATATAGACACTGGAGAGGGCTAGGGTTTACATGGAGTCGGTTACAAGGAAGGAAATATAATATCCGTATCGCCAAGCTTGCCTTCCACACCAAGGAAAGTCCCATCCGGACACGGGCCGAAGTCTTGAGTCTTGTATCTTCACACTTCAATAGTCCGGACGTTGTACACAGTCCGGCTGTCCGGATACCCCCTAATCCAAGACTCCCTCGCTCCCCCTCTCTTGTGGAGATCTATTCGATGTAATCTTCTTTTGCGGTGTGTTTGTTGAGACCGATGAATTGTGGGTTTATGATCAAGTTTATCTATGAACAATATTTGAATCTTCTCTGAATTCTTTTATGTATGATTGGTTATCTTTGCAAGTATCTTTGAATTATCAGTTTGGTTTGGCCTACTAGATTGATCTTTCTTGCAGTGGGAGAAGTGGTTAGCTTTGGGTTCAATCTTGCGGTGTCCTTTCCCAGTGACAGTAGGGGCAGCAAGGCACGTATTGTATTTTTGCCATCAAGGATAACAAGATGGGGTTTATATCATATTGCATGAGTTTATCCCTCTACATCATGTCATTTTACTTAAAGCGTTACTCTGTTCTTATGAACTTAATACTCTAGATGCATGCTGGATAGCGGTCGATGTGTGGAGTAATAGTAGTAGATGCAGGCAGGAGTCGGTCTACTTGTCACGGACGTGATGCCTATATACATGATCATACCTAGATATTCTCATAACTATGCTCAATTCTGTCAATTGCTCAACAGTAATTTGTTCACCCACCGTAATACTTATGCTCTCGAGAGAAGCCACTAGTGAAACCTATGGCCCCCGGGTCTATCTTACATCATATTAATCTTCCAAAACTTAGTTATTTTTATTGCCTTTTATTTTACTTTGCATCTTTATCATAAAAATACCAAAAATATTATCTTATCATATCTATCAGATCTCACTCCCGTAAGTGACCGTGGAGGGATTGACAACCCCTTTATTGCGTTGGTTGCGAGGATTTATTTGTTTGTGTAGGTGCGACGGACTCGTTTGTGGCCTCCTACTGGATTGATACGTTGGTTCTCAAAAACTGAGGGAAATACTTACACTGCTTTGTTGCATCACCCTTTCCTCTTCAAGGGAAAACCAACGCAGTGCTCAAGAGGTAGCAGGAGCAGGCGGAGCCGACGGGGTGGTTTGGTTTGGGTGTCTGGAGGAAGAAGAAGACAAGAGATAGAAGATACACGACAGATGTTGGATGTCAATCCAACGGCTGGTAGGCAGAATCGTTTGTTGACTGGCTAGTAAGTCGACACCACCTTGGATAGGCTATTTCCT
>CM038681.1:174609400-174709419 GCA_021605205.1 Aegilops longissima | reverse complement strand
GCAGAGTCTAATTTCTTAACTCGGATTTGAACTCGGTGGGTTCTAGCAGCTAGCCTGGCAGGTCCCAAATGTCAGAATCCAAATCTGTCACGGTCATGCAGCCTTTCCTATGAAAATTTACAGCCCATTTGATGTGCTAGTTCGAAATAAGTTTCTGGGTGCTGGTGGGGGCTAATCACTTGGCTTCTGTAATGCACAGTGAGCTCAAGCAGCCGGTGAGAGTGATGTTATTCCCCTTGGTTGGGATTTGTTAGTTGTTCCAATATTTCACTCTAAATTAAATGACTGGCAAGCCATTTGCCTTGCTTCAAAGAAAATATGACAGTCATAGCGGAGTTGGAAAGAGAAAGAACATCTAACTCCACCTTACAAACTGTACAAAAGCACGAGGGTTAATTGTTCATCAGGTTTACAAAAAAACCCAGGTTGAAAAGGGCAACAACAGCTAACTCCAGCATTGTTTTCGGCAGTCACAGTCAAATGGATCGGTCAGGTCCATAGAATGAACATCCTGGGTCGTAAAATTTACTGGATTATGACCACAATATGTTGGAAATAGAAGCCCGACACGTTCAGAAGCTCTTTTGCCCGCCTAAAACTCGTTTTTTTGCTTTTCCACATACCCATCCGTCAAAACCATGTTGCTGATAAACCTAAGCCTGATGGACAATAGTAACCTCGCATTCAACAGGAAGAATGTGACAAATCTAGTGTTTGCACGGTTGGCAACATATCGTTCTAGTGTTATTGTCTTCAATCGAATCTCATGAGAAGTGAGAAAATCCCGATGATTATGAATCCACGGATTGGTTATAACTTTCTTACCCCATCCTGTTGCCTAAATAGACATGAAGATTGAAAACAGTTAAGGTCTAAAAAAAGAGTGTCGAAAGAGCAACAGCTGAACGGTTAATTCTAGTACACTATATGCGGGCTTCCAATGTGCGTGAAATTATCACCTTTATATACAACTTCTCCAGACATGGAAAGCATTGCAGCAAGCCAATAATCTTGTTCAGATCAAAACTATTCATTTGGATATATAAGATCTTGACAGAATCCAGCACCATTGATAGTCCATCCATGGAGAAACTGTTCATTGAGCATATAACATAATATTAGTACAAAATGTGTACTCCAAGATGACATATAACTTATGCGCAGAAATTTAAAATGCAGCTTATGGTTACAAGTGTAGATGATAATGTAAAGTACCTGAAGAACTGTGGAGCCAAACACCATATTGAAATGAGCACATAGATCATGTATTACACCCAAGGTCTCCAGTTTAGGCGCAGAGAGGACGGTTATTTGCAACGGTGAATAACTAGAATCAAGGATCAACCTTTGAAGTGAAGGGGCATCTTGGATGATGAGCTGCCTTCCGTCAAAACAAATTCCAATTCTTACAAGGTTAGGCGACTATAGGATCGAAAGTATTTCTAGAGGGGGGGGGGGTGATTAGACTACTTGACCAAATAAAAGTTATCCTTTTCCCAATTTTAGTTCTTGGCAGATTTTAGCAACTTTGGACAAGTCAAGCAATCTTAACACAATTCAAGCAAGCATGCAAAGAGTATATGAGCAGCGGAAAGTAAAGCATGCAACTTGCAAGAATGTAAAGGGAAGGGTTTGGAGGATTCAAACGCAATAGGAGACACGGATGTTTTTGTCGTGGTTCTGATAGGTGGTGCTATCGTACATCCACGTTGATGGAGACTTCAACCCACGAAGGGTAACGGCTGCGCGAGTCCATGGAGGGCTCCACCCACGAAGGGTCCATGAATAAGCAACCTTGTCTATCCCACCATGACCGTCGCCCACGGACTTGCCTCACTAGCGGTAGATCTTCATGAAGTAGGCGATCTCCTTGCCCTTACAAACTCCTTGGTTCAACTCCACAATCTTGTCAGAGGCTCCCAAGTGACACCTAGCCAATCTAGGAGACACCACTCTCCAAGAAGTAACAAATGGTGTGTTCATAATGAACTCCTTGCTCTTGTGCTTCAAATGATAGTCTCCCCAACACTCAACTCTCTCTCACAGGATATGGATTTGGTGGAAAGAAGATTTGAGTGGAAAGCAACTTGGGGAAGGCTAGAGATCAAGATTCATATGGTAGGAACGGAATATCTTGGCCTGAACACAAGTGTAGGTGGTTCTCTCTCAGAAAAGGTATGTTGGAAGTGTAGGTTCGTTCTGATGGCTCTCTCCATGAATGAAGACGAGGTGGAGGGGTATATATAGCCTCCACACAAAATCTAACCGTTACACACAACTTGCCAATCTCGGAGGGACCGAATTGATAAACTCGGTCGGACCGATTCAGCAAATCTAGTGACCGTTAGGATTTTCGGTGGGACCGACATGCAACTCGGTAGGACCGATATGGTTAAGGTTAGGGCATAACGTAATCTCGGTGAGACCGATTACACAAACTCGGTGAGACTGATTTTGGTAATAAGCTAACCAGAGAGTTGGTCAGGTAAACTCGGTGGGACCGATTCGCTCATTTCGGTGAGATCGAAATGTTACGAAGGGGAAACAGAGAGTTTACATTGCAATGTCGGTGGGACCGATCGCTCATCTCGGTGGGACCGAAATGTTACGAAGGGAAACAGAGAAATTACAATCACATCTCGGTGAGACCGAGATCCCTATCGGTGAGACCGATTTGCCTAGAGTTTGTGGCAGTGGCTATGACATCTGAACTCGGTGGCGTCGGATAGAAAGAATCGGTGGGGCCGAGTTTGACTTTTGGTTTAGGTCATATGTGAATGTGAGAAAGTAGTTGAGGGCTTTGGAGCATATCACTAAGCATTTTGAGCAAGAGCCTCATTAAGAAACACCTCATCCCTCCTTGATAGTATTGGCTTTTCCTATAGACTCAATGTGATCTTGGATCACTAAAATAGAAAATGTAGAGTCTTGAGCTTTGAGCATGAGCCAATCCTTTTGTCCTTAGCATTTTGAGGGGTCCACTTTTCTCATCCATGCCATGCCAATCATTGAGCTTTCCTGAAATATTAATCTTGAAATAGCATTAGCTCAATGAGCTATATGTTGTTAGGAATTACCAAAACCACCTAGGGATAGTTGCACTTTCAATCTCCCCCTTTTTGGTAATTGATGACAAAATATAGGTCAAAGCTTCGACAAATGATAATAAGAGTTGAAAAACATTGTCGCTTTGAGAAGTATGTGAAAAGCAAGAGCTCCCCCTAAATTTGTGCATAGTTTAAGATTTGCTTTGGACTGCAAATGCACAATGAGTTAGGATCATGGGTTACTCTTCCATGTCACATACATCTTGGTGGAGCGCTCAAAATGATAATAACTAAATACATGCACTCATCACCAAGCAAAGTGAATGATCATATGGGGATATAAAAGGATAATGTCATCCAACAAGCATTAAGGTAGCATATGATCACACACATGATCATCCAAGTATCACACAAAAGCATAAAGTATCTCAAACAAGCAAATAACAAAGTTCAACCACCAAACAACAAGAGAGAACAAAGAGCAACACTCTCTCTCTCGAAGCCTATGATCTATACATTTTCTCCCCCTTTGGCAAAAAGTTACCAAAAAGTTCATAAAAATGCATAGTGCTAGATCGACAATCAAGCTTGGTCTTCAGGTGGTGGTGTAGATAAAACTCCAAGGACGAAGGCATCAGTTGACGTAGATGGAGCTGGTGGAGTGGGTACTGGAGCTGGTGGCACTGAAGCTGTAGCTGGTGCATATGAAGTTGCTCTGGTGTCTGTAACTGGCATTGCAGCAGATCTCTGTCCTCTGGGCACTCTAGCAAAAGCATCAGTGGTAGACTTGCCCTTCTTCTCCTGCACTTCATCCTGAAGTTGCTCAACAATGGCCCAGATCTCGGTGACCTTCACATCTAAATCATAGAACTTCTGCTCCATGATCCTCTCCAAGCTCTCCTGGTTTTGAGTCAGGGTGGCCAATCCCTTCTCAATCCTCAGAGTGGAGGCAATCAAGTAGCCAAGCTGATCTTGCTTGCTCTTCAGAAGATACTGAGATGCCTCATCAATGGTTGGCATCTTTGCAGCCTTTTCAGTCCTTGCCTTCTCCCTCTTTGCTTGTGCTTGCACAGAAGATGGTTCATTCTCATTCATTACCACAGTGTTGTCCTCAAAGTCTGGGTAGATGGGCATATGATCCTTGTCCAAGAGATATGTGCCAGTGCCCATCTTGGAGTTGATTAGCTCCTGGATCTGTGGGGCATACCCACAACTTCTCTTCTGATCTGTACTTGTTCTCTTTATAGTTTCCACAATTAGGCTCATGACTTTGAACTTTTGAGGAACATCAAATATATCCAGCCAGTTGATGGAATGTCCTCTGATCATTATGTGATCTCCTGATGTTGGTAGCAATGTGTGTGTCGGTGTACTAGAGTAGGGGTACCCTAGTATCCCGAACTCGTGCACGGGCAGTTGCAGCACCCCGCGGCAAGGTTTGCCTAGTGGCCGCCAAGGTCATCCATGGCTCCTTTGGAGCCATTCAAGAACAAAGTATTTAAGCAAAGAAGACAAGACCCCGGCAAGAGGAGCTTGCCGGGAAGGCTCGGTGAACGGCAAGCTTCCGAGTGCGACAAGGGTTCTGCCGCGGCAAGGCGCTTGCCGCGGCAGGCAACCTCTCTTCATCTCCGCTCCAGCTCATCCGCCAACGTGTCGCCATGGGGCTATTCCAAGCACGCGTGTCAAGGAGCTGTGCAGCCAGCGAGAGCAGCGATAAGCGGCGACGAAGCTTACCATCGTGGCGAACGGTGGTGCACTTGACGGTCCTCGTTACCTTTGATCAGCGACAGGCCGGGCATTTATTGATCTTGTCCCTTGCCGTCGAGTTAGGTATAATGCATCAGACATGTACATGTTGGTGTACCAACTACTGTTTTGCATTTGTACCCTCATCTACGTTGCCACCTGTGGTGACCCCTTGAGCCTATAAAAGGAGGCCCGTGTGCAACGTAGAAAGGGTTCGGCTGGTTCGGTTCATTCGACTCATTCGAGACCACACTCACTCAGGCTAGGTTTTGTAGCTCTCATCGCTCCCTAGCAAGAACACAATACAATCAACCAAGCAGCAGTAGGAGTATTATCTCTCTGGAGAGCTCCGAAGCTGGGTAAACTGCTCGTGTGCATCGCCTCGATCCGCTCTTTGTGCATTCTCCGCCCCCTGCCGAACCACAAGGGACTCGGTCCCATAGGTGTTCGTGGGAACGATCAGCCTCCCCGACATCTTTGGCGCGCCAGGTAGGGGTGCGTCGAGGCTGTGTGAACCTGATCCGGCGTTCACACGAGCAACTTCTTCATCATCCTCATCAACATGCCACCAAAGAAGAAGGCTTCGGCGGCAGCAGAGCCGTCCGCGTCAAACCCACCACCACCGAAGCTGACGGGTGGTGGGGAAGACGCTGGCGGAGGAACGGGCGTCGACGAGGGAGCCCACGACGCTGCCAAGTCCAAGGACAAGGCGGCGCAGACCTCAACGTCCGGATACGTACCGCGTCCATCTCAGGAGGCGCGAGACCGACAGCGTCATGGTGCTCGCAGCGCCATACGCTCGTTGGATCAAGGCCAAGCTGGAGGATCCCGAAGCCCTCGGGGCCAGCATGCACGCCAGCATGCTGGCACGAGCGGAGTACGATCGCCCGAACGGGATGCTGCTCCTCCTAACTTGGTTAGGAGTCCGAGCATATCCCGTTCCTCGCACCGTACGCCTTTGCCACCCACCACTCCAACAGAAGCCTTGGAGAGAGCCCAACTGCTTCTAGACTACCCTCCAACGACCGACAAGTCGACGAATGGAGGGCCACCATCCAAAGTCTCATCGGCTTTGCCAACGGCGACATCCCGCGGCAACCAAGCAGATCGCAGCCGCGGCAAGGCGACAAGGCACGAGCCGGAGGCGACGAGACCTGCGGGGGTGCAACCACCATGCACTCCCCTTCCCGAAGGCCAAGATCGCCGACTCATCGGATCCACCTCGACAGCGACTCCACTGCATCGTCGGATCCACGAGCTCGTCGCGACCAGTGCCAAGTTCTCAAAGAACGGGAACAAGAAGATGCTCGGACGCGCATCGAGCGCCGAAGAGAAGCGCGGCGTCAATCTGACCAACGCGCCAGGCCCGCTGTTGACATGCATGCGCCAGGGGAACCAGGTGACTTGCCGTACGCGGTAGGTTACCCTGCGTTCACCCGTGAGCTGCGGCAAGTCGATGGCCTGACAAGAAAAACTTCAAGCCGACGCGTGCGAGAAAATACGATGGCGGGGCGCACCATCGGAGTTCCTCAGCATCTACACCATCGCGGTGACGGCTGCGGGGGGACGAGACGTATATTACAAAATAACTTGTCGCAGATCTAATAGATTGTTCTCCTAAACATGATCTGCAGCGACAAGGGAAAGATAAACTTGGCGGCCTAGTCACGCGGTCGCCATCGAGCCTCTTGACTCCACTCACCCCGTCCCACGATGGAGTGCGACAAGGGCCTTGGCGCTTCAACGTCGGCGATCGGCGGCGAGGACTTGAGGACGTTAGCGAAGGCGGCGCTGGATTGCGGAAGGCCACCTTCATCGGCACCTTCGGAGAGCCCCGGCGCAGATTTGACGCGACTCGTCGGCCAGCTGCTTTGGGATCTCTTCGAGCCAGCCGCAGAGACCCGCCTGCGCCTTTGAAGAACAGCTGAGCTTGGCGCTGGGTTGAAGGCGCTCGTCGGTGGAGTACCCGAGATCCACCATCCCCAGCTCCATCAGCTCATTGTGGATGGCGGCGGCGGTATCCACAAGACCCTCTGTCCAGTGCATCACGCTCTCCCTGAGGGTATCCTGGGCAGTCGCGGCACTCGCCAACAGCTCCTCGTTGGACTTGATCTTCTCCAACAAACCCGCTGCCCGCTCATTGGCGCCGTCCAGCGTCCCCTTCAAGGTGGTCAGCTTCAGCTCCAGATCGGCCTTGGAGTCCTTGGCGGCGTCGAGCTCTTTGATCTTATCCGCGAGACGGCCCTGCAGCTCGCCAAGAGTGTAGGCGTCCTTCTCGCGCTCGCGCTTCAGCCCGGTGACCTCCTCGCCGCTCTTTTGGAGGGTGGCCTCCAGCTGCGCCACCCTCGTCTCCAATTCCTTCTTGGCGGCCTCGGCGGCGTCATTTGCCTCCTTGAGCGCTCCGCCAATTGATTGCTCGCGCGCGGCAAGATCTTCCTCATAGCTATCGAGGTTGATCTTCCGCTACGCCAGCTCACCTTCTTCTTGCAAGAGCTTCTGCCGGCAATCCTTTGCTGCTCCTCGACCTCGGCCTTCTCCAAGATGAAGGCCGTGCGCTCAACAAGTTGCTCCAGCTACGCTACGTCCCGGAGAGTTTCTTTGTTGGCGGCGCGAGCTCTTCAAGGCTTCTCCATGTCAGCTCCCGCCCTCGCGACAAGTGCTTCCCGCAATTCCAGCTTAGCTTGTCGAGCGCGGTAGAGCAACATCAGCTTCTTCAGTAGCTGCTCCTCCTCAGACTCGCCGCTGCTGCTGCTTGGCGCGTCAACCAGCGACAGCCCAGCGGAGGCGAGCAGCTCCGCATCGAAGGTCTCCCCTTCGACCGGCGCCCTGGAGCTTGATGCCCATGGGAGCTTGATGAAGACACCTTCGCCGGCCTTCAGATAGGCGCCGGGCTGGGGCTCTTCGGAGCCTGGCGCTGCATCGGTGGCGGGGGGATCGGCGGTCGGCGTAGCGCCTGGCGCTCCTGCGGCATCAGGGCCGTCAGTACGATCACCAGACCCCTCCCCAGCCTCTGCACCAGCAGCCTTGGCGGCCTCCTCGCCGGCGAACCCATCGACGCCGGCCTCCTCCTCCATGTTGGCGGCGTCGGCATTGTTGCCGCGAGCATCCTCCTCGCCGGCAACCTCAGTCTCCATCGGCTCTCCGGCGGATGGATCTGATGATCAGAAAGAACAGTCAAGCAAATGTTCAAAAAGAAGAACAGAAGAAAGAAGAACCCAAGGGAAATTTTCATGCAAGGAGGTTACCTGCAATGGGATCTGTAGCCGCGGTCTCCACCACCGGAGGGTCGTCGGCACTGCCCCTTGTCGGAGAAGCTCCCCTTGTCGGAGAGGCCTCCCTTGCCGGAGAGCGCTCCCTTGCCGGAGAATTCTCCCTTGGCGGCGTAGTTGAAGCAGACAGAACTTCGGGAGTGACTTCCGGGACCTCCTGATGAGGCTGCTCTGCTCCTACACAAATCAACAAGTCAGATATCAATGAATAAGGAGCACCCATGCACACCGAACCGTAAGAGATAATCCAAACACTTACGTTGGGGGCTGTGCTAGGGGCTGCTTTCGAGGGAAGGTTGCGGATCCGACAGCGGGTCTCGAGCGTGCCTCCACCGCCACGGGAGATTCGTCTTCAATGACCACCACCGAGTCTTGGCTCTCTTCGTCGCCCTCTGAGCCAGCGTCCTGAAAAAGGAAAGAGCTCAGAATGAAGCAAGTCAGATACAAGATAAAGCAGTAAATTGAAGAATTACAAGTAGCAGTGACAAGATCTTACTCTTCTTCTTCTTCCTTGGAGCTGAGAGCGGAGAAGTCAAATTCCACTCCGGTGCGACGAACTGGAGGAGTAGGATCCCTCGAACGTTTGGCGGGTGCGGGAGCCGTGGTTCCCGAAGACCCCGCTCCAGTTGCCATGGCGGCGTGGGGCGCTCCCGCGGCAACAGAGCTTGTCGCGGTAGAGCGTGTCGCACGGCGAGACGGCTGTTGGCCCGCCTGCCGCCCCGCCACTTCTCCAGTCTTGCGGAGGCACCTTCTTGGCTGGGCCGCGGGCTCCTCCCGCGGCAAGCTACTTGAAGGCGGAGGGGAGGCATCCCCGGCAGGCTCGTTCGGCTCAGCGTCGGGCTCGGCCTGCTCCTCCTCGCCGGCAAACTCCTCTCGATCGGCAAGGCTTGCCGCCTCGGCTGCCTCTGCCTCCTCCACGGTGAACCCAAACACGCCAGCGGCGGCAGCTGCTGCCGCCTCCTCCAACCTTGTGGCAATGCGCGCCATCTCTTGCTTGGTGGTGTCGCGGGTGAGCCACTTCTGCTCGTCGGCGCGGATCGGAACTTCTTCCAAGTCGTCGAAGAACTGCTGCACGATGTCGTCGGCGGGCTCTTGCCAAGTTGGAGCGATTCCATGGGAATCACACAACGGCATCATCGCGCGGATGCGGTCAAGCGACGAGTTATTGCACAAAACACGACCCCCTCGGCAACATAAACCACTCGGGGTGATCTCGCCGTGCTTGAACAGCTCCATGCACATGCCATCCAGCTCCAAGAAAGTGAAGTTCGATTGAGGCCCGGCGCAGCCTCATGATGTCCGCCGCATTTTGGAACTCCCAAGCAGGCCTCCTCCTCTCCTGCAAGGCGCAATCTGTGGCGAAGGAAATCCGTGCAAACAGCTCCTACGGTAAGCCCGGCATGCCTGAGGCGCAAGATCCGGGTCACAGCAATCTTCAACTTGGCATCCTCCGGCGCCAAGTTGCTCCAATCGTTGCCGCGCACTATGGGAGTTTGGCGCAGGGCAGTGAAAGGCTGCGGGTTCTCCTCTATGATCCAACACCAATCGGCTCTCCACTCCTCCCACTTGCTGCGCAGCTCTCCGTCAAGATAAGATTCTTTCTTGCCGATCCTGGAGATCCATGCAATCCCTCCGGCAAGCGGCTCTCCTCTCTCAACGCGGGGCATGAAGTAGTGGCGGAAAAGGGCTACATTTGGGTGGACTCCGACAAAGTTCTCGCAGAGGTGTGCGAAAACCGCCATGGTCAGGATAGCGTTGGGGGTGAAATCAAGGAGGCGGAGGCCGTATGTGTTCATGACGTCGCAAAAGAATTCGGAAAATGGGGGGCAGAGCCCGCAGTGGAAGAAAAGCGCGAAGAAGGGGTACCCGATGGAAACCTTCTCGGATGTGGCGGCGGAGATCACCCTCGTGCGCGGGTGCGCCCGCGTCTCCGTCGACCAGAAGAGGTAATACAACTCTCGCAGCTCCTTCGAGTCGAGCAGGGGGTCGAAGATGGCCCGCTCCTTCCGCAGCGCCGCGAGCCGCTGCGCCTCGGCTGACTTCACGCCCTTCCCCTTGTCGGCTTTCGGGCCCATGGCGGAGGTGGTGGAGGAGGCCGACGACGTCGGTGCCACCGGTGGCAATGGGGGGGGGGGGGGGGCGGAGCGTCGCTCTTTGGACTTGAGGAGAAGGGGAGCGGCAGTGGTTTTCTTGATGTGACAGCAATGGCAAGGTGGGCGTCCTGCCCCTGTTTCCCCTGCTTATAAGGAGGGAGGGGGGGCGGACGTTCCGCTTTTCCCATTAAAGAAAGCCCCCACGATCTCTCCCACGACGCCACGTTCGGCTCGTGTCGTTCGTGGGAGACGTGGTGGGTCAGGAGCAAGTAACGGCACGATCTGGGCCGCGCGCGTGCCCGTGCACTGTTTTGGGCCTGGCCCAACAGCGCTCGGCACCGTGTGTGGCCCAGGCCCGGGGGCTCCTGTCGGTGTACTAGAGTAGGGGTACCCTAGTATCCCGAACTCGTGCACGGGCAGTTGCAGCACCCCGCGGCAAGGTTTGCCTAGTGGCCGCCAAGGTCATCCATGGCTCCTTTGGAGCCATTCAAGAACAAAGTATTTAAGCAAAGAAGACAAGACCCCAGCAAGAGGAGCTTGCCGGGAAGGCTCGGTGAACGGCAAGCTTCCGAGTGCGACAAGGGTTCTGCCGCGGCAAGGCGCTTGCTGCGGCAGGCAACCTCTCTTCATCTCTGCTCCAGCTCATCCGCCAACGTTTCACCATGGGGCTATTCCAAGCACGCGTGTCAAGGAGCTGTGCAGCCAGCGGGGAGCAGCGATAAGCGGCGCTGACAAGCTTACCATCGTGGCGAACGGTGGTGCACTTGACGGTCCTGTTACCTTTGTTTAGGCGGCGAGGGCGGTCATTTATTGATCTTGTCCCTTGCCGTCAGAGTTAGGTATAATGCATTGTACACTGTACAAGTTGGTGTACCAACTACTGTTTTTCCATTTGTACCCTCATCTACCTTGCCACCTGTGGTGACCCCTTGAGCCTATAAAAGGAGGCCCGTGTGCAACGTAGAAAGGGTTCGGCTGGTTCGGTTCATTCGACTCATTCGAGACCACACTCACTCAGGCTAGGTTTTGTAGCTCTCATCGCTCCCTAGCAAGAACACAATACAATCAACCAAGCAGCAGTAGGAGTATTATCTCTCCGGAGAGCTCCGAAGCTGGGTAAACTGCTCGTGTGCATCGCCTCGATCCGCTCTTTGTGCATTCTCCGCCCCCTGCCGAACCACAAGGGACTCGGTCCCATAGGTGTTCGTGGGAACGATCAGCCTCCCCGACAGTGTGCCTTAAAATCCAATTGATTGTAGGCAGGCCTGACAGCAAGTGTTTCACAGAAACAAATTGGTGAGTCTCAAGATCTGCATCAGGAATCTCCTTGTACATGCTAGCCATTGAGTTGTGATCCTTCTTCTTCTTGGCATAGACATCCAAGTCATCTTCTTGTTCTTCTGGGGCATTGATCAATTTTGCCCATTCTTCAACTATTGACTGGTACCTAGTACCTTCGGACATCCAGACAATCCTTCCATCTGGGTAGAAATGAGCTGTGGAGTAGAACTGCATAATAAGCTCATCATTCCACTTTGTGAGCTTCTGCCCAACAAAGTCATCTACTCCATTAGACTTGAAACTATCATAGACTCCAGGATAGTGTTCTTCATTTTCCCTGATGTACTCCCAGTCCACCCATCTCATATCACGGACTATAGGCTTCTTGTCAAGCAACACTTTGTCGATAGAAGTCCTCTTGTTCCTTTGTATGGAACACCGTAGTCCACAGCAGTTCTTCTCTGACCGAATAGGGATCACCAATCTCCACTATCTGAGTCCTGCATCCTTCACGAGCTTCATGTCCTCGGCTCTTTGGATGAGCATCATTGTGATCTGGAATTTTGGGCTTCAACTTCCTCAAGACATGTGACTCATCATCTTCTTCTTTTATAGAAGCTTCAGGCACTTGGGCCTTGTTCTTCTCTGCAGCTGGAATATTCCTTGTACTCCTCTTGGGTGCAGCTTTGGGTTTTGGAGCAGCTGCCTTGGGAGCTTCTTTGGGCTTAGATGGAGTAGCCCCTGATCTTATAGCATCTCCCATAAGCTTTTGAGCTTTAGGTGCTGGTGCAGCAACCTCTTACTCTTCATCTTCCATCGTTGAGGGCTTCCCAATTACTCTGGCCATGGTCTTCTTGACCCTTTCTTTCCTTTTCTTTTCTGCCACAACCTGTTCTTTCGGTGCAGATCCCAAAGTTTCTTGAGTGGATGTTCTGGCCTTTGACATTGGAACTCTCTTGGCAGGAACCTTTGTCTTCATTCCTGGCTTAGTGGCAGCAGCTGTGCTATATTCCTTTTTCAGAACTTTCTTCTTTGAGGTGGCCTCTTCTTCAACAGCCACATAGTCCTCATCCTCGGAATCTGAGGTTCTCTTCTTTCTGGCCCTGGTGGCAGCCTTAGGCAAGTTGTTGGGTGTACTCCTGCTTCCATCATCATAGCTTCTAGAGGGACTAGTGCCCTCACTCATGTGAACTTGCTCCTCAGACTTGTTCTGATTGTCACTCTGATCTGACAAGATGCAAACACTGACAACGGACCCTATGAATAAATATAGATGAGATAGATTGGATGAGCATCACAAAGTGTGGAGGTTTTCGCAAAAGAATGAGTCAAAAACTTAGTTTTTGTTTTCCACAGAAAGCATTTCGGATCTACCGATTTGAAAACTCGGTGATACCGAAGCAGCTTTTGGAACCTAAACTAGTGAACTCGGTCGACCGAGTCACGCTTAGTAACACCGAGACTGCTAGGGTTTCACAAAGAATTGAACTCGGTCACACCGATTTGCAATTCTCGGTTAGACTGAGAATCACATGTGCAATGGCCATAGCCAAATCGGTGGAACCAATTTCAACAACTCGGTTGGTCCGAGATGATTTCGGCGGAAACCTAACCCTAAATTTTCAATCCACAACTAAACTACAGAGTGATTTCGCTGGATAGAGTGATCTTAATCGTGGCAAGATACATGGCAAAACAATGTGCTACGAATCGGAGTGAGATTAGCACAAGGATCAAGTCCATACCCTAAGTGCGGCAATGGACCTGCTATGGCGGCAACGGCGGAGACGATTTCCGTTGACGGCGGCGGAGACCAGCAGTAGGAGGCAGCTGGCGATGAGGAGGACGATCCGGAGACCCAGGGAGGCAGAGCAGGCTGAGCGCGGGCGAAGGGGTTCGGAGAATTTTCCAAATTTTGGCTCGGGGATATATATAGCCTGACCATGTCGGTGTGACTAAGTGGAACAACTCGGTGGCACCAAGATGCATAACTGGAAGCAGTTACTGCAACTCAGTTTGATCGAAAAGTTCAAATCGGTTGCACCGAGATTGAAAACCTAGATCGACTTAGTGATCTCAGTATGACCGAAATGGATGAATCGGTCAGACCAAAACACATAAAGAAGTTTTGGAAGTTTAAGTCTATGACGAATCGGGGACTCAAGTGCTCCTCACACAGTGGTTCGAATCGACTTGATCAAACTTTGTGATGTAGCATGAATAGAGTTTGAGACAAGAAAAGCATAGATAGCTAGAGAAGGTTCTTAGGCATTCTTGTCCATCCACTTGGCAAAATAAAAAGGAACCAAACAATCAAAACAACAAGTGGATGTCCTCGAATGAATAAATTATGCAACCAACATGCTCACACAATAACATGGCAAATGAAATATGTGGCAAAGCATGCACAACCAATTCTAGAATCTACCAGGCAATTGGCGATGACTAGGTCATCTATATATGAGTATATTGACTTAGGAGTCAAATGAGAACATTTGATCATAGGTCATACTCATCGTTTAAACACAAGTGGGGTTACCACTTTTACATAAAAACGTTGTTGTGTTCACACCATTAGAGTTGCTTTAGCTCAATTCTTAGAGTAAAGCTCCCCCTAGATGTGAGATCCCCCCTAAGAGGGATGAACTAACCTTGGGTTTTGTCGATGATGACTTCATGTAGGTGTTGAAGATGTGGATGCTCAATGTTGATGTAGATCATTTGGAGCAATCCTTTGGAGTGAGTTGCACTTTCAATACCTACAAGGGTTAGTCCCACAAGGAACAAACAAGGATATCCATAGACATAGAGTGATGCACACACAAGATGATGTCTATGAAAGCATTTGGTTACCTTGTCCCTTGTCTTACCAACAAGAGGGTTTGTGACTCCTTGAACTAGTGCAAGATGTGGAAGTTGATGGCACTTGTTCTTGCCAAAATGATAAGAGTGAAGTATGTTGGCGGAGTCACCCTCAAGAACTCACTAGTTCTTCTTCTTTTGGATCCACACCATCTTGATGGGAATCCTCGGAGTTGTAGTTGTACTTGATGAAGTAGAACTTGATGTAATCTTGGGAACCCACTTGACCAACGCCTTGGGTGCTTCTTCAAATGCATCAATTTCCTCTTGGAGCTTGTTCTTGCCTTTTTCTTGTGGTCTTGTGGTGGAAGATCATCTTGAGCTTGTGTCCCTTTGAAAGAAGTAGGATCATACTTCTCTTGTTGAGGAACAAACTTCGTCTTGGGGTATTGATCTTCTTCCCACTCAACTCCATTCGCATTGAACTTTCGTTCAAAACCAACACCTTGGTTCTTCTGGTGCCTTCCTTGCTTGCGTACAATTTCCTCGAATTGCTTACTCCCGGCAAGGCTCTTGTAAACACCTTTCTCTATAATTCCCTTCAATAAGCTATTTTCTTGCTCAAGTGTAACTTGGCTAAGAGAATCATTAGTGGAATCAAGAGAACTACTAGAAGCAACAACATTGGATTTAGCATGATTATTGTTACTACTAGAGGAAGAATCTTTCTTGTTCTTGTTACTAGACTTGACGTGAGGAATGTAAGTGGATAAGAGTAAATGCTTGGAAATGTAAGAAGAACTTTTCTTGCGAAGATCATCATTGATTGCCTTTAAGAACTCATGCTCTTGCTCAAGGTTGAGCTTCTCAAAACGTAATTTCTCATGAGTCCTTAAAAGTTCTCGATGATCTCCTAAGATAGTTTCATGAGCTAACTTAAGAGCGTTTAGTTCTTTAGTTAGAAACTCAATCTTCTCCTTATCATTTTCATTTGTTTTATCTTGATTAGCATGATTAATTGACGTTTCATCATAGTATTCATCACTAGAGTTATCAACAAGTAAATCATCATCACCTAACAATTCATCTTCATCACTATTGAAATCAACATACTCGGGGTGTGATACCTTTGGGCCTTTAGCCATGAAGAATCTTCCAAGTCCTTCATTTGGTGAATCAAATATGTTGTAGGAGTTGGTTGAAACAAGTGTTAGACCAGCAACACCTTCATCTTGAGTATATTCGGAGTCGGAGTGATAGCTTCTCTCGGAGTGATTGTCGGAGTCAGAGCCGGATACCCATTCACCAACATGAGCTTGATGTCTTTGTTTTGTGTAGCTCCTTGATGACTTGTCCTTCCTTTCCGAATCCTTGCTTCTCCGGGATGTTCTTCGTTCATAACGATCATCTCTACTCCTTCTCTCTCTCGATGGTGATTCTTCTCTTCTACTTCTTCTTTTTGGAGAACCTTCTCTTCTCTTGTAGGATGTCGTACACTCATTGGAATAGTGTCCGGGTCTTCCATAATTGTAGCAATTTCGCTCTCGACTAGAAGATATTTTGTCATTGTAAGACCTTGACTTGGAACTTCTCTCTTTGCTTCTACTCTTGTAGAACTTGTTGAACTTCTTCACCATTAGGCTCAATTCTTCATTGAAGGTTTTTTCTCACTTGATGATGTGGGAGCTTCACATGAGGCTTTGTAAGCACCACTTGACTTGTTATGGAGCTCCTCCTTATCCTTGAGTGACATCTCATGAGCAACAATTCTTCCACTGACTTCCGTTGGCTTGAGATCTTTGTAATTGGGCATCATTTGGATCAATGTGCATACGGTATCATATTTTCTGTCCAAAGCTCTTAGGATCTTCTTGATGATGAATTTGTCGGTCATCTCTTCACTTCCTAAGCCGGCGATCTCATTTGTGATAAGAGCAAGCCTAGAGTACATTTCAGCGACACCTTCACCATCCTTCATTTTGAACTATTCAAGCTGACTTTGAAGTACATCCAACTTGGATTCCTTGATGGAGTCGGTACCTTTGTTCATATCAATCAAAGTATCCCAAATTTCCTTTGCATTCTCAAGACGGCTGATTTTGTTGAATTCTTAGGGGCACAATCCGTTGAAGAGGATATCACAAGCTTGAGCATTGTATTGCAGTATCTTCAACTCTTCCGCGGTAGCTTCACGATTCGGTTCTCTCCCATCAAAGAATTCACCTTGCAAGCCAATACAAACAATAGCCCATACGGCGGGGTTATGTCCAAGAATATGCATTTTCATCTTATGCTTCCAACTAGCAAAATTAGTACCATCAAAGTAAGGACCTCTACGGTGGTAATTTCCCTCGCTAGACGCCATACTCTCCTAGGTTGTGAAACCAAGGCTAAAAGCTATGGAAATCAAAGCAAATGGAGACCAAAGCTCTGATACCACTTGTAGGATCGAAAGTATATCTAGAGGGGGGTGATTAGACTACTTGACCAAATAAAAGTTATCCTTTTCCCAATTTTAGTTCTTGGCATATTTTAGCAACTTTGGACAAGTCAAGCAATCTTAACACAATTCAAGCAAGCATGCAAAGAGTATATGAGCAGCGAAAAGTAAAGCATGCAACTTGCAAGAATGTAAAGGGAAGGGTTTGGAGGATTCAAACGCAATAGAAGACACCGATGTTGTTTTCGTGGTTCCGATAGGTGGTGCTGTCGTACATCCACGTTTATGGAGACTTCAACCCACGAAGGGTAACGCCTGCGCGAGTCCACGGAGGGCTCCACCCACGAAGGGTCCACGAGGAAGCAACCTTGTCTATCCCACCATGGTCGTCGCCCACGAAGGACTTGCCTCACTAGCGGTAAATCTTCACAAAGTAGGCGATCTCCTTGCCCTTACAAACTCCTTGGTTCAACTCCACAATCTTGTCGGAGGATCCCAAGTGACACCTAGCCGATCTAGGAGACACCACTCTCCAAGAAGTAACAAATGGTGTGTCGATGATGAACTCCTTGCTCTTGTGCTTCAAATGATAGTCTCCCAAACACTCAACTCTCTCTCACAGGATATGGATTTGGTGGAAAGAGGATTTGAGTGGAAAGCAGCTTGGGGAAGGCTAGAGATCAAGATTCATATGGTAGGAATGGAAAATCTTGGCCTCAACACAAGTGTAGGTGGTTCTCACTCAGAAAATGTAAGTTGGAAGTGTAGGTTCGTTCTGATGGCTCTCTCCACGAATGAAGAGGAGGTGGAGGGGTATATATAGCCTCCACACAAAATCTAACCTTTACACACAACTTGCCAATCTCGGTGGGACCGAATTGATAAACTCGGTCGGACCGATTCAACAAATCTAGTGACCGTTAGGATTTTCGGTAGGACCGATATGGTTAGGGCATAATGTAATCTCGGTGAGGCCGATTACACAAACTTGGTGAGACCGATTTTGGTAATAAGCTAACCAGAGAGTTGGTCAGGTAAATTCGGTGGGACCGATTCTCTCATTTCAGTGAGACCGAAATGTTACAATGGGGAAACAGAGAGTTTACATTGCAATCTCGGTGGGACCGATCGCTCATCTCGGTGGGACCGAAACGTTACGAAGGGAAACAGAAAGATTACAATCCCATCTCCATGAGACCGAGATCCCTATCGGTGAGACCGATTTGCCTAGGGTTTGTGGCAGTGGCTATGACATCTGAGCTTGGTGGTGCCGGATAGAAAGAATCAGTGGGGCCGAGTTTGACTTTTGGTTTAGGTCATATGTGGATGTGAGAAAGTAGTTGAGGGCTTTGGAGCATATCACTAAGCATTTTGAGCAAGAACCTCATTAAGCAACACCTCATCCCTCCTTGATAGTATTGGCTTTTCCTATAGACTCAATGTGATCTTGGATCACTAAAATAGAAAATGTAGAGTCTTGAGCTTTGAGAATGAGCCAATCCTTTTGTCCTTAGCATTTTCAGGGTCCACTTTTCTCATCCATGCCATGCCAAACATTGAGCTTTCCTGAAATATTAATCTTGAAATAGCATTAGCTCAATGAGCTATATGTTGTTAGGAATTACCAAAACCACCTAGGGATAGTTGCACTTTAAGTGACTTTATTTGGAGACAACCGATTCTAACTGTGAAAACAAGCACCAAGCACTCTAGGGCAGGGCAACTGGAGTGGATGATGTTGTGCAATGAGGCCTCCGATATACGAACTCGCACAAGTGAAAGTTTCTTTGGAAATGGGAGTCGAAGGTTTAGTACCAGATTGTCTGGTAGGTCGCACAGCGCAAAGGTGGCGGTGTGGAGAGAGGAGGAAAACCGCGAGATGGACATCGGTGCTGAGGGCACAGCTGGTAGATGGCGTTCGGTATCTGGTAGGTGATTTCCAGGGGAATAGTAGAACTCAAGCAGCTGTAGTTCTATGAATTCAGGGCATTTTAGCCAGGCGTCCACCGTGCAGGGCATGGTATGCTTGCTCAGGTAGCATGACGGGATGCAGAGGCTTTGAACAGAGCCCTGTTGGGAGGAGATGATGGCTCTGGGGATTTCAAAATATTGAAGAGAGATAGCTGATGTCAGTCAAGATTAAGGGGCACGGCGCGCCATAGAGGGCGCCACCGAATTGAGAGGACTTGGGTGCAGCAGCAATCCTTGTTGGGGAGAAGCGAGATGATCTCCCCAAGGACGGCATCCGGGAGATTGCTGATGTGGTCCACCCGAGATTCTACGGGTTCCTGGGATCCGGTGGGGCGGGTCACGCTTCTCCCAGCTGCGGGTGCGGGATCTACAACAGGCGTCGCCGCTGGCGGGAGCCTCATCTTCTTGGTGCTGGGGTCAGCCGACTCCATTTTCCTCGAGGGCATCACGTCGCGCTCATGGATTTGAGCAGAGTAATGAATGACGAGCCTAGTTGTAGTGCGAGTGAAAAAGAAGGGGAGCTGGGGTTTTTCTGCAGTAGTGAGGAAGAAGGGGAGCTGGGGTTTTCTGTAGGAGTGAGGTGAGAAATTTGGGGGTACGAGTGGAGCAAGCTGGCGTGAGGTGGGTGGGAGTGAGGAGGAAGAAGAACACCCAGGTTTTTTGGGGGGCGGTGCGTTGGGTGTGGGTAGCGCCTCTCATTCAGTAAATATATGGACTTTTGAATTGATTTTACTATTTACTAGGGTGGATGGGCTGTTTGGTCTTGGGCCCAGAGAAAAAATTACTACTAGTACAGTGGAGACACTCTACAGCTACCCAGAAAGACAATTACTACTAGTATAGTGGATACAATACCGCTTCTAGCTCCTCCTAGGTCATCAAAACGTCTCCCTCTACTGAATGTCGTTATACTTTTGTTCACCGACATGCGGGCCATGCAAAGTGAGCCCAAATGCCATCCACCAAATTAGAAGGCGTATGCAAAGTGGAGAGTCACCCAGTCGTGGCGCGGCAATAATGAGCCGTCGTATCACAAAACCCCACCTCCCCGCAGTCTAAGTTTGACGGACGAAGCAACCATCATTTCACTCTTCGCTAAATCCCATTCTCCCTCACCGTCTTCAAGAAAGGCCACACTCGCATCTGCCACTGTTCTTCTCTCCAATGAAGGGAAGGTAAGCGGATCCGTGATGTTGGTATATTTTGTTCGAGACAAAAAAGAACTTTTGCAAAGCGATAACGATCCTCACTCTCTTTTTGTTTCATTGTCATTGCGATTGTGTTTTCCTTTCAAGGGTCTCCTAGTATTCGCTCGGTTTCATGATGGACCAAGGAGAACCAGCAAAGATCTGCCGATATTGGAGCAGGGCGTGGGAGGCTGATCCCCACGAGACAGAGAGCTCCAAGAAGATGGAGGCAGCCACCGAGCCTACCCCAGATACGCTCACGACCACTGCTGAGATGGTCAACGCCCCGTTTGAGGTTACAGCCCGTGGCACTGCAGAGAGAAGTTTTCCCCTTGAGGATGTGTCCCCCATTGAGCTGCCAAGGTGATTTTCTTCTTTGCCGATCTCGATTATGGTTTTTCATCTAAGTATGTGGTGATGAATAATGCAAAATTTTATTAGCTTCGATGCCATGCTACACATAGTGGTTTAAATAACTTGTGTTTCTTATACTGGAAAGTAATTCAGAATTTGTTTCTGTTTCAATTAGAGCCCTGATGCAGACAAGGATTGTGTGGTTGTACATGTCACTCGCTATGAGGCGGTTGACCTGAATATACGCACTGGGAAAACAGAGTTTTTAGGCTGTTGGATCCTGGAAGCCATTTGTGCTTATACCAATGAAGAGTTGTATTCCAGCCTCACTGTTGTCAGGCGTGTTGTCCACGGTGTACTGAAGCACAAGAAGTTCAAAGTTACTCCTTCGTTTGTGAGGCATACTGTTCTTGTCAAGCTTACGCAGGAAGATGACGTGGCATGCCTCCCCAAACAAGTTTATGAGTGGCAAGGCCACAAGGTTGTCTTGATGAAGGTTCACAGGATTGAGCTGTTGCCGGACGTCCTCGATGATGTTCATGGCAAGGTCCGTCTTGTGTCCAACCAAAATTAGATCAAGGCATGAAATAGTTGCCCCAGCTAGTGTTTAATAGTAGTTTGGATTGTGTCTAATTATCCGAACCTTGCCTGTTATCAAGCTCTCTGGTGCTAGTACTCTGTTTGAATCCGTCTATGGGAACTGCTGCTACTTTAGTGTGCCCGTGAATCATCGTAATTGTTGCCGAAACAGATGTGTCCTCACTAGTTTTATCATACGAGCAGTGTGTGTTTTGATGAAATAGAGTACTCATTCGAGAACTGTGCACCGACGTATACATAAGTACTTGTAAACACTGTTGGTGCTACCCCACTTGTAAGCAGTTGTGCAAAACACGGCACATTGGCTCAGCTCGCTTCAACACTAGGCTATCGACCAGCTAACAATCAACAATCTGTTGTCTGGCATATAAGCAACTATGTATCTTGTTTCAGTGGTTCATGCAGTTAACTTAAGCCACAATGTAAATTCCAAACGTTCACACGCTATTCCAACGTTCATGTGGAACACTCACATTAAACGCGGCTTCATAAAAAACTTGAAAAGCATAAGTTAAGCAATTTTATACATCTCAATGATTCACAGAACATAACAAACATATACTAGTTAATAGCAAAAGACAAAGTTGTGAGAAGGTTTACAAATCAGGAAAAAACAAGCAAGGCTTCTCTAAGCAAAGGGCCTCCCGGCAGGCTTAAATTTCCTGGAGTTCACTCTGGTTTTTTCTTGTTACCACCATCCAGGGTTAGGTTCTCTCATTCCAGAATAACCAATTATAATTGTGTTCTCAGCTGGAATGTTGAACTGAACCATGCAGTGTACTGACCAGCTGAAAGTCTTGTGCATTTCACTAAATTTAAGCGCCGCTATTTGCAGAAATAAGCAGACCATAATGCCTCTTGTCCGCGCACCTGTCCCAAAAACAACCGTGCAGCCGTGCCAGCTTGTCCTCGGTCCATGGATGAACTAGAAGAAAGTGCATTCCGGACTAGGATGCAGATGTTTTCGCTCGTCCCTACACTGCAATCAGGAAGTAAAACGTATGAATCAGCTTCTTGTATATTGCGTTGGTCATTCCACCTAGTAACTACCAATGTAGGAATACCTGGAAGACGGGTGGTTAGACGACGGCAGCGAGGGATAGCCATCTCATTTTGCGCAGTTCTTCTAAAACTGAGGTGTGTGCTTTTGATTGTGCGGATAGAAACGATACGGAGACAGACATCCCGAAACGATATGGAGACAGACATCCCTGTTTGCGCAAATACGAAATACGGTTATTTAAAGAGTGACAGATATTTGCAGTGGCGTGTGATTAACAACAGCATCTATTGTGTTATAATTGGCACTAGATTGACAGTATGAAAGTGTCCTTAAGTAAGTAGCATCACATCACATCAACACTGCCACTAGATTAACATGCAGAACAATAGCATTAGTATTACTGTCATGGGAGTAGCACATGGTCAGTAAATGTGCAATCAAATTTGTGCAGTTCCACTGGGATGAAGCAATGTTAGCGGTGTGAGATTTAAGTGTAACTGCAAAAACACAATTCATGGGAAATAAAGCAAGACGGAAGCACTTCATAAAATGGTGGTGGCATTGCTTAAATTTATCGATGGCACTAGACCATTACTTATAGTGACATTAGGTGGCATTGCTTAATGCTTCATGTGATTTTACATTAACGGTAGTGATATGGGCGTAGGGACACTAGGGGCATAAAGTGGTGATGCAGATGTGGTTGCCGAGAGCGGCAAACACTCAGGCAGCATGTCTGCATTTATCCCATTTTTTATCTCCTCGACGACATTTTCCTATGTGAGCACAGGAAATCTAGACCTGCTCATTCTCATTTGCGTTGTCCCCCAACACCCGTCACTTTCTTTCCTTCTTCAACCAAGAGATAGGTCCACTTCCCCCACCCTTCGCCATCCACCATGCTTTCTTCGTCTTTTCAACCAAGAGGCCGTTGGGTAGCCAAGATCTACTACTTTCCCCGTTTCCTCTTAGAACCAAGTCCTAGATTCATGCTACAGCTTTCCCACTTTCTTCCTGTTTGAACCAACTCTTAGAGTCATTGTATGAACTAGCTTTACCTCTAATAATAGTAAAAGTCTAGGTGGCTTTGGAACAGCGGACGGAAGTAGAAAAAGATCCACACGAAGCCAAATGGGGAGTTGGGGCAGTAGAGCAAGGCAGGTTTCGAAGGAATATATACTTGAGGGTCATCGGCATGTGGCAAAGACGGCTTCAGGAGGCCGCATATTGGCCACAATACCGCAGGGAGGAAGAAGGGGTCGGAGGCCCTCCGGAGCCGGCGCTCTCCCGGAGAGAACGGCACGGCCGCCGATCGGGACACGCGGGCAGCCGTTGGTCTCCTCCCTCACCACCGACGACAGCGTGAACGATGCTCCTACACCCCTGCCCCGGTCGAGGTTGTCCGGCCGGATTTGTGACCAGCCGTGAGCTGAGAGAGAGTGTGTCCACCTATGTCTTGCTTAGATCTGGAGAGCATGAGAGAGTGAACGAGAGGAACCCTTGTAAAGCAAGCGCTAAGGCTCCTGCTTATAAATATAGTGGAGTGATTTTGTTGTACCAGCTTCAAAAAAAATGCGCTCCTACGTGTACCCGCGAGTGGGTGTGAGAGAACTAGTGCGTGCGTGCACTGCTTCTCTTCGTGAAAGTACAATATACTATGCCCAAAGAACGTTCGCCACAAGAGTAATAGTATAAGTGTGTGACGTGTGAGCTAAAATAAAATGTGCGTGACGTCTTTTGTTTTTTAGAAGTTCTGAGGGTAGGGTGTGTGAAGAGCACATATGTGTGTGACGTCTACCTGCAGATAGACGGTGGGTGTGAGAGGACCTGGGAGGGTGCGTGTGCATGAGAGAGAGAGGGGGGGCACGTGTCAATGCAATGCATGTGTCCATAAATCATTATCCGACAAACATTCGCCATAAGCCTTTTCCTGACGAACGCCGTAAGAACCGTTAGACCGGCATCCCATGTTGTTTAACAGAACAACCACTCCTACACACAAATCTTCCACGTGAGTGTTAGCAACTGCCGTATGCTCCCTCCGTTCCAAAATGCAGTGCATATAGCTTTATTGAAAATTCGAACCTCGCAAACTTTTACCGAGTTTTCGTGTACCAAATTGCACATGTAGAATACCCTGTATATATCATTTCATTCATCTTCGAGAGGTAACTATAAAGATGGGGGAGGAGTCTACAAAGAAAGACCATCGTATCACCTGCAGCAATTTCAACCATCCTTTGGTGTGGAGGAATATCATAGGAACTCTATATGATATGATTTTTATAGGATTTTTTCCTTTTGGAGCCAATTGGTTCATAGGAATAGATTCATATACTCCACATTTCAAATGAAGTAAATATGATATCATTTTTATAGCTTTAGAGCCACTTGGTTCATATGAATGGATTCCTATACTCCCATAATTTCAAAGGAAAATAAACATTAGTGTATATTCAATAGAAAAGTTCCTATGATATGAACCAAATTACATCTCTTTTCTAATCCCTCCTCATAGGAATTGAGATACATGGCATCTCTAGATTCAATAGGAAAGTTCCTATGATGTCAACCAAATGACATCTCTTTTCCAATCCCTACTCATAGGAATTGAGATACTCCATGTCATCTCTTTCCCTACAACTTCCATGTATACATCTTCTATTCCTAAATAGCTAGTACAACCCACTAGTAGCTTTTTTCCAAGACATGCAACTATGGCACAAGAACTATATAGTGTGTGAATAACTTGAAAGATGGTCGCTGGATGAAGCTAATCTGACAAAGTCTTGAGATGGAAAATCCGAGCACTCTTGGCGTTGGATATCATCAACATTCCACCAGATCTGCCACATGTACAACTTAGAGGACTCCATGGTTGAACTTAAGCATAATGCACAAACCTTAAAACACCAGCACTTCTCCTTTGTTCTAGAATCTTCCGTATCATAATTGATTTTTTTCTAAATGAATTGCCATTATTTGTTTTTTACTTTATGCTTTACAATGCACAACCCCATGACTCTTAACATTTTTATAAAACTAATTGATTTTGAATGAGATGAACTATAAGAACTAAACGAACATCTACATCATGCATATATGACTCAAAGCTTTACATACTATAGTGTGTATTTATTCATAATATGGTTTCGAAATCTAATGCGTTCAATGCATGTGTACCTTACTAGTTTTGACTAGAGTAGAAAATTTCACGCGGCCCCGGGTATATCAAAATGCAGGGCCCATGCATCATTGCCTTTCGGTCGAACCTACATCCACAATTTTTTGTACGTAGGAGAACTATATATCCACTGGTCCCCGAACCCAAAATGCTGCCTCGTTCCCCTAAAACCAAGCGGCCCACACATATTTAAGGCGTTGACTCGAACTCAATCCCTCTCCCATTTACTACGACGTGGCCCCGCATGCTGTAGTAGTACTCCTACAAACCCTACCGCCGCACGCATCATCGGTTTTCTTCAAGAGGACGAGGGAGAAGCCGATTTGTAGTGGAGGCGCTTTAAAAAAAAGATCTGTAGTGGAGACCCCTACCCTAGGGTGCCCTAGGTAGCTGCCGCATGCATCAATGGTTTTCTCTTTTCTTTATGCTCTTGCGCCCTAGAGTGAAATGATGGTTGCTTCGTCCGTCCAGCTTAATGCGGGAAAGGTGGGGCTTTGTGATTTGACCCCTCATCGCTCATTTTCAACTATTGTGGTGCTACGACCGGAGTGCCTCCAATTCCAACCGCTGCTCCGAACTGTAATTTGGTGCATCGCATGTGGAACAAGACGGTGGATGAGCCACATGTCGGCCAAAGGGGTCCTGTTAAGTGTGTCGCCATTTCGTGTGTGGACTAACCCTGCTTGAGTTGCTACGCCAACACGACAGGTGCAGCCTACCACTTGGTTTTGCTCCTTGGTGAATCCCGACTATATTGATCTAAAAAGATACGTACTGAACTACCCTCTCCGTCTCGTTTTTTAGGCGTCTCGGTTTATAGGGCATGCACGTAGTTCTAGGTCATCCATTTGACTAACTAAATATGAGTTACTATGTCACAAAAAGTATATCATTGGATTATTAAGCGGATGTAGTTTCTAAACATATACTATTCATCACATATATAGCCAGTTAAATTCTTAACCTAGAACGACGTGCATGCCTTGTAAACCGATACGGAGGAAGTATAGTACTAGTAAAAATGAGGTGATTTTACCAAGCGATCGGCGGGGGAGCATGGCATGTCATGCGGTCCCACGTGTCATGATGTACCAAGGCAATGCGCATGTCCCTCTTGAGGCAGAAGCAATACTACATGGTTTGAGATGATGGCGAACCTAAGTGTGAGATAATGCTTGCTTCGTCCGTCTAGGAAGGTGCGGCATTGTGATTTGACGTCTCATTGCTCATTACTACTACTATTTGGCGATACGATAAAAGGCGTCCCCTGCTGTTCTGCACTATTATTTGGTGCTTGACACGTCGACCCAGTTGCTATATGTCCCACATGTCAGCGATAGGAAGTACAGAGTTCATGAAAGCGAGCGTCAACGGAGGAGTACAAGACACGGCTTGGATTTTTTCTGCTTCGCGCGATCCATCGATACAAACCCGGACTAAAAAAGGCGAGGGCGGGTCTTTTCCCGCGCGACAGGCAGGGCAGTTTGGCATAGTCTGTTCGAGGCAAGGAGGCAGGAAGGGAAACAAGCAAATAAAGGTTGAGCGACTTAGTTTCGGGAAAATCTGATTTTACGGAGTACGTACCCACTAGGGTTTATAGGGCTCATCTAAAAAACATTCGTTTTTCCGTTTTATAAGTATCAATTCTACTACTAGTAGTAGTACCATCACATGTTGGATTTCGAGGTGCGTTAGATCACGTGATGCAAGCAGTGTCAAGAGAAAACTCACCAATGCATGTAGAAGTTCATGGAAATTTAGTGGTCATTCATGCATTCATTCTAATTAATGCCTCGGTAAACATAACTTCTTGAAAAAACGAGCATACTAATTACTTGTGCAAACTAGGAGTACGAAATTAATTCGACCACTCACCGTCTACCTTGGTTGGAAAGATTTTGAAATTGAGCCATAAACGGGAAAGGAGGGAGTAGTAACTTTTGTCTCGATTACTATTTGTGGCCTTGTATAGATGCAAAATGTATTTTTTTATAGTGGCCTTGTATAAGTAAATGGAGGGAGTACTAAAGGACATATATATTCCAAACAATATGATAATTTCTCTAACCAAGGTAGTAGGGACGAGGAGTAAACGGAGGGAGTAGTAAAATTTTCTCCTCGTCCTACGAGCCACACAAGGCGTGGGCGAGGGAGCGGGCGTGGGCGTGCAAGATTACTACTACGAGTAAGCAAGCTTCACCTCATCCTGCGAGCCACCTCGCCTGTGGGCGGGAGGAGGCGTGCTAAGCAAGCTTCTCCTCATTCTGCGAGTTGACGGGACACATCAAAAGTACTCCAGTGTATAGAGCCTTGCCTCTAAGGTAGGCCCCACATGGTTTGCCTCTTTTTTAACATAACGCGTCAAGTCGCAATTTGTTTGTTCATCCGTGGTAGACGATCCTCCCTCCATCTAGTGGACAACCAGTACACGTGTCAAATTACCACGTGGGATGCCTTTTCATACAGAAATGAGCTCCACCATGTACCCGCGCGGGTGTGGTTGGGAAAGAGACGGGAGTACGTGCGCCGTGCGTGCACCTCTTCTAATTTTGTTGAAATACCTTCCGCTTACTGTTTTTTCATACATATTCCATCCTCCTATCGTACGTGTGAATATGAAATGTTGTCTTTTTTTGTATATATTCCATCCTCCTATCATGCGCTTGCCTTACATCAAAGTAGTGTTCGTCTGTATCATGCATCAACCAGTTGTGCAGAGCTAATTTTAGTCATATTCTTGTGGTTTTGACTTCATAAGGCAATATCAGAAAATAGGAAGGAAAAGAGTAAGTTAGGGGATGTTGGTGGTCCTCCGCACCTGTAACGCCCCGGATCTGATGCGCCAGGTGTCTGCCAGTTATTCGCCGTCGTTGCCATGTCATGTGCTTGCGTGTTGCACTTTGTCATGTAATCATTTGCATTTCATATCATGTCATCATGTGCATTTCATTTTGCATACGTGTTCGTCTCATGCATCCGAGCATTTTCCCCGTTGTCCGTTTTGCAATCCGGCGCTCCTATGTCTCCCGGCGCCCCTTTTTACCTCTTTTCATGTGCGGGTGTTAAACGGTCTCGGAATGGAACGAGGTTTGCCATGCGGCCTTGGTATAGCACCGGTAGACCGCCTGTCAAGTTTCGGGTCATTCGGAGGTCGTTTGATACTCCAACGGTTAACCGGGTAACCGCAAAGGCCTCTTTTGTGTGCAGCCCAACACCCCTTTCAAAGTGGCCCAAAACCCAGCAAACTCCTCTCCATGCTCTCGGTCGTTCGATCACGATCGTGTGGGCGAAAACCGCACCTCATTTGGAGTCTCCTAGCTCCCTATGCCTATTTAAACACCTCCCCCTCCGAAAATCTCGGGTCTTCTTCTCCCCTAACCCTAGAAAAACTCCACCCGCCGCCGCCGGACAAAAATCCGGGCAGCGGACGTGTCCGCCCGCTCCGCCGGACCAACCCGTCGCGCCACGTGTCCCAGGTCGCGCCCCGCCCGCCGCCACCGTGCGGGCCCGCTGGGGCCCCAGCGCGGCCCGCCCGCCCAGCCCGCGCCGCCCGCCGCGCGCGTCGCCGCGCCGCCGCCGCCGCCGACCGCCGCCGCCCGGCGCCGCCACCGCCCTGGCTGCGCCCGCCGCCGTGTGCCGCCGCCTCGGCCCGCCTCCCCGCGGTGGCAGCGCCCCTCGTCGACCGTCGCGGACCTCCGCGCATCCCGCCGCGCCCGTCCGGCCTCTGCCGCCGCCATGGCACCCGGCCCCGCCGGTCTCGCCCACCGCCAGAAGCGCTTTGCTGGGCACGCCCGGCTCCGCCGCGCCTTCCCGCCTCGGCGCCTCGCCGGCCCCGGATCCACCATGGCGCCCTACGCCGCCCGGCCGAGCTGCTACCCCGCCCGACCTCGTGGTGCCTCCTCGCGCCGCCCGCCCCTCTCCGCCATCGCCGTGCCTCTCTGGCGAGATCCGGTGGATCGATGCGATCCACCGGGATCTCAACCAAACGGGATCCCCGCGCCCCGGATATCTCCGTCCCGTTGACTTTTCAAGAGGGTAAAATCGGCTAAGTCCCCGATTCTGCAGTTATTTTCATGCATTTTCATCGCATCATAACTCTGCATCCGTAGCTCCGTTGTGTGCATATAATATGTCAAAATGTTCGTCTCGATGAGTACATCACTTCATCTCATTGCATCATTTTGCCCGATATTCTGTTGGAAGAGTGCTATGTGATGTTAGTTTCAGATTCTTATCAGAACATGCACTTTTGTCATTTTTGCCATGATTGATGTGTGCATCCTATGAACTTGAGTCCTACATGTGTTTTGATCTATGCTATGTCTTCTTTACGGTGGTGCTTGCTGTGTATTTTAGTGATCTCTGTGGTGACTAGAAAAAGCATGCAAACTAGGCTTCCTGATGTTGCTGATTTCAGCCCTGTTTTGCTGATATTTTTGTGCCATGTTAACTTGATGCTACAGAGAGTTCCATGCATTTTTTGAGATACTTCAGTAAGGATGTTTTGAATATATGGTTATTCTCTATCCATCCATGCCCTTGTTTGCAATTATGGAGTGCCATAGCTTGAGTCAATCGAGCTCTACTTTTGCTATAAAATGTTTCCTGGCAGGTTGTTTACATGTTATTCAATTTTGCCAAGGTTGTTGTAGTTGATCCTTGCACCCTATGATGTTGTTCTTGCCATGTATAGCTTCTATGCCATGTCTTCTTACTGTGAGTTGCCTTGCCATGCCATGTATTGCTCTGTGGTGGGTGGTTCAAGCTCACCAACATGCCTACTTATTGTTGTTCCTGCCATGTATGAATCTGTAATATAACTTGCCATGTTTACATGGGTGCTATCATATTTTCTGATCCTTTTTGGCTTATGGTCAGTAAAGGACTTTTGTTCTATGGGTTTAGTAGATTCATGCCATGCCTTTTTTTGCCATGACAAGTTCCTGTAACATGCTGTTTGATAGCTCTAAACATTGCAACCTGATGTTATTTCTGCCAATGCCTGAAACTGTTATTATTTGCAATCTTGCCATGTCATTTTGAGCATGTTCTAGTGATTTCTGGAGATAGCTCAGTGTTCATGTTTTGTAATGCTTTACCTGTACATCATGCCCATGCCTTTTGTTTTCTTGTTGAGGTCCTGTAGCATGTTGTTTTGATGCTTGCAATATGCCTAGTTGCTGTTTTGGACAGCTTGTCCTTTAATCTTGTATAGGGTGTATGTGTTGAACCGTTGCTCCGTTTTGAGTGTGCTCTATATGAAACTTGCTTGATTTTGCATGTAGTTCCATATTATCATGTTGCATCCATGTTTTGAGGTGTTTGATTGATGTTTGTATGCATTTTGCATCAATGCCATGCTTATCTTGTTTTGCTCATATCTTCTAGGCCGTAGCTCCAAATCTAATGAACTTTATATGTAACTTGACTAGAATTTCGTGTAGATCATCGTGGTGCATATAACTTGCTGTTTAACAACTTGAACATAAGGTTTATTCAGATCTGGACCAATTTCGAAATTTGCATATGAGGACTTACCGGAATTGTTCTATGTTGTTCTCGGCCTCATTTAAACTTGCCTTGGTGTGTTGCTCTTGTTTGCATCATCTCTTGCCATGAGTAGCCTCATCTAGATTTGTCATGCATCATGCTTGTTTTGCATCATGTCTTGCCTATGTGTGGAGTGTTTACTATGTTGTGTGCTTCTTCTTGTTAGTTCCCGTTTCGTTGCGATCGTGAGGATTCGTTCGTCTACGCTTGGTTCGGCTTCATCCGTTCGTCTTCTTCATGGACTCGTTCTTCTTCCTTGCGGGATTTCAGGCAAGATGACCGCTACCCTGGATCTCACTACTATCATTGCTATGCTAGTTGCTTCGTGCTATCGCTATGCTGCGTTACCTATCACTTGCTGCTCAAGCCTCCCAAATTGCCATGAACCTCTAACCTTTGTTACCCTTCCTAGCAAACCGTTGTTTGGCTATGTTACCGCTTTGCTCAGCCCCTCTTATAGCGTTGTTAGTTGCAGGTGAAGATGAAGTTTGTTCCTTGTTGGAACATGTTTACTTGTTGGGATATCACAATATATCTTATTTAATTAATGCATCTATATACTTGGTAAAGGGTGGAAGGCTCGGCCTTATGCCTGTTGTTTTGTTCCACTCTTGCCGCCCTAGTTTCCGTCATATCTGTATTATGTTCCCGGATTTTGCGTCCCTAACGCGGTCGGGTGATTTATGGGACCCCTTGACAGTTCGCTTTGAATAAGACTCCTCCAAAGAAGGCCCAACATTGGTTTTACCATTTGCCTCACCACCACCTATATTTCCTTGGTAGTAATTAACCCAAGGGTCATCTTTATTTAGCCCCCGGCGGTGCTTCTCTAAGTGCTGGCTTTGAACCGAGCTACTCTGGGGCCACCTTGAGGCAACCCGAGGTTTGGTTTTACTCGTAGCTAGTCTCATCCGTGTTGCCACGAGAACGAGATATGTGAAGCTCCTATCGGGATTGTCGGCGCATCAAAGCGGCTTTGCTGGTCTTGTTTTATTGTTGTCGAAATGTCTTGTAGCCGGATTTCGAGACTGATCGGGTCTTCCCGGGAGAAGGAATATCCTTCGTTGATCGCGAGAGCTTATCATGGGCTAAGTTGGGACACCCTGCAGGTATAAACTTTCGAGAGCCGTGCCCGCGGTTATGTGGCAGATGGGAATTTGTTAATATCCGGTTGTAGTAAACTCAAGTAAACTCTTCTAAAATACACCAACCGTGTAATGTGAATCGTGAGTGTCTCTTTTCGGGTTGATCGAGAGGAGAACACGGTTTCGGGTTATGTCGGACGTAAGTAGGAGTTCAGGATCACTTCTTGATCATTACTAGTTGACAACCGTTCCTTTGTTTCTCTTCTCGCTCTCATTTGCGTATGTTAGCCACCATATCATGCTTAGTCGCTGCTACAACCTCACCACTTTACCCCTTCCTTTCCCATTAAGCTTTGCTAGTCTTGATACCCATGGTAATGGGATTGCTGAGTCCTCGTGGCTCACAGATTACTACACCACCAGTTGCAGGTACAGGTTTGCGATGATCATGATGCGAGAGCGATGCTTGCTTGCGTTGAGTTCTTCTTCTGCTTCTTCGATCAGGGGATAGGTTCCAGGTCGGCAGCCTGGGCTAGCAGGGTGGATGTCGTTTGAGCTTCTGTTTATGTTTCAATCGTAGTCGGATGTTGATCTTGTATATGATATTGATGTATTCTCGTGGCATTTGTGCCTTATGTATGTATCCCCATCTATTATGTAATGTTGATGTAATGATATCCACCTTGCAAAAGCGTTTCAATATGCGGGTCTATCCTAGGTGGGACCGTCGAGTTCCTTTTGGATAGGGTCGCATATTGGGCGTGACAAGTTGGTATCAGAGCCTCGACCGACCCTAGGAGCCCCCTTGATTGATCGTGTAGTTTGGCCGTTGTTGAGTCTAGAAGAAAACTATTTTCGGAGTCTAGTTATATCGGAGAGTAGGAATTCTTTTTACTCCTCAGCCCCTTCGTCGCTCTGGTAAGGAATCTTGATGTAGGTGTTTTGAATTACTCCTCTTCCCGTTCAAATCTTTCTTTAGGATCACGCAGTTGGTTTTCCGGTAGTTGTTCCTCAGCTCGTTTTGTCCGATGCATTTCTCGTCAAGTTGACTTGAGCCTCTTCATCTTTGCCAAGTTCAATCCTCAGTTTGCTCTCAACGAAGTTATTTCTCTATCCTCAGTTGTTTTCTTTTCCCACCCGCCTCCCCTTCTTCTTCTTCTCGAACGGAGTCCGTGTCGAGTATTCATCCTACTCGTGCGAAGTCTTTGCTTTCTCTCCTCAATTATTTCAACCGGTGTTTTCTCTTCAAGATATTCGTCGATTTCCCCTTCCAAGTTGCCTTTGTTTTCCTGCCCTACCACCCCTCTTCTTCCCGGAGTTCGAGTTTCTTCCGACCATCAATTCCATTCGTGTGGAGACTCTTCAGGTTTTCCCTCAATTATTTCAACCGGTGAATTCTCGTCTCGTTCGTCATTCTTCATATCTTTTCTTCTCTAGTGGACTCAATTCAAGTTTTTCGGGTTAATCATATTCTTACCTTCGAAGTGTTCTCTTTGCTCGTTCGCCTCTCGCCAGTCTATCATTCCGGAGTTCGGAAGACATCTCAGGAGATTCGTCTGTGTTCCAATTAATTCGAGGTTGTCACCTCAGTCAAATATTTCTATTGTTCCGATGCATCATCTATCTGTTTATCATACCTTTTCAACGGTGTTATCTCTTCAGTGGGCCCTAACCCACAGGTCTTTTCCCAGGATCTTACCTGACTCTTCTAATTATTCCGGAGCCATTCCTATTTCTTTTCAAGTGTGACGTAAGAATGGATTCCATCACTCACATGCCTTTTCCAAGATCAATTTCAAATCATTTCATTGTTGGCTCAACCTCTCTATTTTTCATTCTTCCGGAGTATCTCATTAATTTTGGTGGTGTTTCTCGACGTCATTTGAAGACCGAAGAAGAGTTTTTCCTCTAAATCTTGTCTGCTCTCCCGAACATTCATGGTTCTAGCTTCTTGTTATCCTCTTGAATTATTCCGTTTGTCAGATATTCCTTTTCTTACCCATACGGAGTATGTCAGAAGTTCTTTTCCCATTTCTTTTCACCCGAGGCGTCATTCCAGAAGAATTCTTTGTCCTCACATTTCAGCTACCGTTATCCAATTATCCCGGTGCTTCGTTCAAGTTTTCTTTAATCAGCTCACGATCTCTTTGTTCTTGTGCATCTAAATTCCCCTCAAGCATATTTGTTCTTCTAATTCTTCCCGGTGATTCATTCTCTTTCGTCAGTCATTTCCGATTTCTTACGGTGGTTCGTTCAAGATTCTTTTTCCTTTATTATCATTTTAATCCATTCGTTCTTTCGAATCCTACCGGTGGTTCATGAAGACCTTCTCAAGGTGGCGCTATGTCACTTCTCAATCCTTTTTCAAGAAGAATAAGTTGCATGCCAAATCCATTGCTTGTCATCAATTTAATTTGATGAAGGATAAGCATACAATAAATCTTATTCTTATTTTCCTCCAAGTGAGTAATCCTTTCCGTCGGAGTTTGTTCTTGATGAATAAATTCTACTTCCAAGTGTTTTCATCTTTTTCTTTTCCGGAGTTCAAATTTCCTCGATCATTTCGTCGGAACCTCCATCTAAATAATCGCAAGGCTCATCTTATTCTTTCCTCCTTCATTTTGTCTCGTCATCCTTTTTGTTACCGGAGTTCTTCACGGTGGTTCGTCATGATTTAATTCATTCCTCAAGAGTTCATCAAGATTTTGTTGATGGAGTTCAAGTATCCTTCTCCTCCCGTCGTGAAGAGCAAGTAATTCTTCATTTTCTTTTGAAGTGGAGTTTTGCATTCCTTCGTCCTTCTAAGTTATGCAATCATTTCCGTTTGTGGCCGGTTATCACCTTATGATCTTGAGATGTTACCTATAAGTCCACAACAAGCATATTCTTTTCGTTGTTGATTGTCTCAACAACTCCGTTTAAACCTTCCTTCTAAAGATGCTTTCAATTTCATTCTTGGCACAAGTTGTCAAATTCTTATCCGTCCTTTTCATTCAATTTTTTCAATTCTTCCGGAGGCATTGTGTTGTTCCTCTCGTCAAGTATCATTCCATCCTCTCAAGTTCATGTTCTACTCTTTCCATGTTTAACCGGTGTGCTGCATAAATCCTTTCAGTCTTATTTGTTTCTTTTCTCATTCTAACCACTCCGGTTAGAACGAGTGCTTTCAGAGTCTATCTTGATTCCGTGAGCTTTCGATTCTCGTCATTCTCGTCGTTCGTCTCTTCTTCTCGAGTGCTCTCGATTCTTTGAGTCTTCTCTTGAGTTCTTGTTTCACCTCATCCCTTTTTCCCTTCCGTCTCGGTCCTAAGATCTCGGGACGAGATCTCTTGTTAGTGGAGGAGTGTTGTAACGCCCCGGATCTGATGCGCCAGGTGTCTGCCAGTTATTCTCCGTCGTTGCCAGGTCATGTGCTTGCGTGTTGCACTTTGCCATGTCATCATTTGCATTTCATATCATGTCATCATGTGCATTTCATTTTGCATACGTGTTCGTCTCATGCATCCGAGCATTTTCCATGTTGTCCGTTTTGCAATCCGGCACTCCTATGTCTCCCGGCGCCCCTTTTTACCTCTTTTCATGTGCGGGTGTTAAACGGTCTCGGAATGGAACGAGGTTCGCCATGCGGCCTTAGTATAGCACCGGTAGACCGCCTGTCAAGTTTCGGGTCATTCGGAGGTCGTTTGATACTCCAACGGTTAACTGGGTAACCGCAAAGGCCTCTTTTGTGTGCAGCCCAACACCCCTTTCAAAGTGGCCCAAAACCCAGCAAACTCCTCTCCATGCTCTCGGTCGTTCGATCACGATCGTGTGGGCGAAAACCGCACCTCATTTGGAGTCTCCTAGCTCCCTATGCCTATTTAAACACCTCCCCCTCCGAAAATCTCGGGTCTTCTTCTCCCCTAACCCTAGAAAAACTCCTCCCGCCGCCGCCGGACAAAAATCCGGGCAGCGGGCGTGTCCGCCAGCTCGCCGGACCAACCCGTCGCGCCCACGTGTCCCAGGCCGCGCCCCACTTCGCCACCACCTGCGCTGCCCTCTGGGCCCGGCCTTGCCCCGCCGCCCGCATCGCCCGCCGCCGCCCGTCAGGCGCGTCGCAGGCCGCCCGCCGCCGCCCGACCCCGCCCGCCGCGGCCCGTGCGCCGCCGCCCTAGCTGCGCCCGCCCGTCGTGATGCGCCCGCCGCCCGTGTGCTTGCCGGCCTCAGCCGCGCCTCCCCGCCCGGTGGCGGCGCCCCTCGCCGACCGTCGCGGACCTCCGCGCATCCCGCGCGCCCGTCCGGCCTCGCCCGCCGCCATGGCGCCCGGCCCCGCCAGCTCCGCCCTCGCCGCCCGCGAGCACCGCCGAGCACGCCCGGCTCTGCTGCCCTTCCCGCCTCGGCGCCCCTCGCCGCCCGGATCCATCATGGCGCCCGCCGCCGCGCCGCGCTGCGCCGCCCTCGCCTCGGCCCGCTCCCGCCGCCCGACCTCGTGGGTGCCTCCTCCGGCGCCGCCCCGCCCCTCTCCGGCCATCGCCGTGCCTCACCGGCGAGATCCGGTGGATCGGGATGCGATCCACCGGGATCTCAACCAAACGGGATCCCCGCGCCCCGGATATCTCCGTCCCGTTGACTTTTCGAGAGGGTAAAATCGGCTAAGTCCCCGATTCTGCAGTTATTTTCATGCTTTTGCATCACATCATAACTCTGCATCCGTAGCTCCGTTTTGTGCGTATAATATGTCAAAATGTTCGGCTCGATGAGTAAATCATTTCATCTCATTGCATCATTTTCATTTGAGCTCATCTTGATGCCCGAAATGCTGTTGGAAGAGTGCTATGTGATGTTAGTTTCAGATTATTATCAGAACATGCACTTTTGTCATTTTTGCCATGATTGATGTGTGCATCCTATGAACCTGAGTCCTACATGTGTTTTGATCTATGATATGTCTTCTTAGCAGTGGTGCTTGCTATGTATTCTTGTGATCTCTGTGGTGACTAGCACAAGCATGCAGACTAGGCTTCCTGATGTTGCTGATTTCAGCACTGTTTTGCATATATTTTTATGCCATGTTAACTTGATGCTACAGAGAGTTCCATGCATATTTTGAGATACTTCAGTAAGGATGTTTTGAATATATGGTTATTCTCTATCCATCCATGCCCTTGTTTGCAATTATGGAGTGCCATAGCTTGAGTCAATCGAGCTCTACTTTTGCTATAAAATGTTTCCTGACAGGTTGTTTACATGTTATTCAATTTTGCCAAGGTTGTTGTAGTTGATCCTTGCACCCTATGATGTTGTTCTTGCCATGTATAGCTTCTATGCCATGTCTTCTTACTGTGAGTTGCCTTGCCATGCCATGTATTGCTCTGTGGTGAGTGGTTCAAGCTCACCAACATGCCTACTTATTGTTGTTCCGGCCATGTATGAATCTGTAATATAACTTGCCATGTTTACATGGGTCCTATCATATTTTCTGATCCTTTTTGGCTTATGGTCAGTAAAGAACTCTTGTTCTATGGGTTTAGTAGATTCATGCCGTGCCTTTTTTTGCCATGACAAGTTCCTGTAACATGCTGTTTGATAGCTCTAAACATTGCAACCTGATGTTATTTCTGCCAATGCCTGAAACTGTTATTATTTGCAATCTTGCCATGTCATTTTGAGCATGTTCTAGTGATTTCTGGAGATAGCTCAGTGTTCATGTTTTGTAATGCTTTACCTGTACATCATGCCCATGCCCTTTGTTTTCTTGTTGAGGTCCTGTAGCATGTTGTTTTGATGCTTGCAATATGCCTAGTTGCTGTTTTGGACAGCTTGTCCTTTAATCTTGTATAGGGTGTATGTGTTGAACCGTTGCTCCGTTTTGAGTGTGCTCTATATGAAACTTGCTTGATTTTGCATGTAGTTCCATATTATCATGTTGCATCCATGTTTTGAGGTGTTTGATTGATGTTTGTATGCATTTTGCATCAATGCCATGCTTATCTTGTTTTGCTCATATCTTCTAGGCCGTAGCTCCGAATCTAATGAACTTTATATGTAACTTGACTAGAATCTCGTGTAGATCATCATGGTGCATCTTAACTTGCTGTTTAACAACTTGAACATAAGGTTTATTCAGATCTGGACCAATTTCGAAAGTTGCATATGAGGACTTACCGGAATTGTTCTATGTTGTTCCCGGCCTCATTTAAACTTGCCTTGATGTGTTGCTCTTGTTTGCATCATCTCTTGCCATGAGTAGCCTCATATAGATTTGTCATGCATCATGCTTGTTTTGCATCATGTCTTGCCTATGTGTGGAGTGTTTACTATATTGTGTGCTTCTTCTTGTTAGTTCCCGTTTCGTTGCGATCGTGAGGATTCGTTCGTCTACGCTTGGTTCGGATTCATCCGTTCGTCTTCTTCATGGACTCGTTCTTCTTCCTTGCGGGATTTCAGGCAAGATGACCGCTACCCTGGATCTCACTACTATCATTGCTATGCTAGTTGCTTCGTGCTATCGCTATGCTGCGTTACCTATCACTTGCTGCTCAAGCCTCCCAAATTGCCATGAACCTCTAACCTTTGTTACCCTTCCTAGCAAACCGTTGTTTGGCTATGTTACCGCTTTGCTCAGCCCCTCTTATAGCGTTGTTAGTTGCAGGTGAAGATGAAGTTTGTTCCTTGTTGGAACATGTTTACTTGTTGGGATATCACAATATATCTTATTTAATTAATGCATCTATATACTTGGTAAAGGGTGGAAGGCTCGGCCTTATGCCTGGTGTTTTGTTCCACTCTTGCCGCCCTAGTTTCCGTCATATCGGTATTATGTTCCCGGATTTGCGTCCCTAACGCGGTCGGGTGATTTATGGGACCCCCTTGACAGTTCGCTTTGAATAAGACTCCTCTAGCAAGGCCCAACATTGGTTTTACCATTTGCCTCACCACCACCTATATTTCCCTTGGTAGTAATTAACCCAAGGGTCATCTTTATTAGCCCCCGGGCGGTGCTTCTCTAAGTCTGGCTTGAACTGAACTACTGCAGGGGCCACCTTGAGGCAACCCGAGGTTTGGTTTTACTCGTAGCTAGTCTCATCCGGTGTTGCCCTGAGAACGAGGTATGTGCACCTCCTATTGGGATTGTCGGCGCATCGGGCGGCTTTGCTGGTCTTGTTTTATTGCTGTCGAAATGTCTTGTAGCCGGGATTCCGAGACTGATCGGGTCTTCCTGGGGAGAAGGAATATCCTTCGTTGATCGCGAGAGCTTATCATGGGCTAAGTTGGGACACCCTGCAGGTATAAACTTTCGAGAGCCGTGCCGCGGTTATGTGGCAGATGGGAATTTGTTAATATCCGGTTGTAGTAAACTCAAGTAAACTCTTCTAAAATACACCAACCGTAGCGTAACCGTGAGTGTCTCTTTTCGGGTTGATCGAGAGGAGAACACGGTTTCGGGTTATGTCGGCGTAAGTAGGAGTTCAGGATCACTTCTTGATCATTACCAGTTGACGACCGTTCCTTTGTTTCTCTTCTCGCTCTCATTTGCGTATGTTAGCCACCATATCATGCTTAGTCGCTGCTGCAACCTCACCACTTTACCCCTTCCTTTCCCATTAAGCTTTGCTAGTCTTCATACCCATGGTAATGGGATTGCTGAGTCCTCGTGGCTCACAGATTACTACACCACCAGTTGCAGGTACAGGTTTGCGATGATCATGACGCGAGAGCGATGCTTGCGTGCGTTGAGTTCTTCTTCTGCTTCTTCGATCAGGGGATAGGTTCCAGGTCGGCAGCCTGGGCTAGCAGGGTGGATGTCGTTTGAGCTTCTGTTTATGTTTCATCCGTAGTCGGATGTTGATCTTGTATATGATATTGATGTATTCTCGTGGCATTTGTGCCTTATGTATGTATCCCCATCTATTATGTAATGTTGATGTAATGATATCCACCTTGCAAAAGCGTTTCAATATGCGGGTCTATCCTTGGTGGGACCGTCGAGTTCCTTTTGGATAGGGTCGCATATTGGGCGTGACAAGTTGGTATCAGAGCCTCGACCGACCCTAGGAGCCCCCTTGATTGATCGTGTAGTTTGTCCGTTGTTGAGTCTAGAAGAAAACATTTTTCGGAGTCTAGTTATATCGGAGAGTAGGAATTCTTTTTACTCCTCAGCCCCTTCGTCGCTCTGGTAAGGAATCTTGACATAGGTGTTTTGAATTACTCCTCTTCCCGTTCAAATTTTTCTTTAGGATCACGCAGTTGGTTTTCCGGTAGTTGTTCCTCAGCTCTTTTTGTCCGGTGCATTTCTCGTCAAGTTGACTTGAGCCTCTTCATCTTTGCCAAGTTCAATCCTCAGTTTGCTCTCAACGAAGTTATTTCTCTATCCTTAGTTGTTTTCTTTTCCCACCCGCCCTCCCTGTTCTTCTTCTCGGAACCGGAGTCCGTAATCGAGTATTCATCCTACTCGTGCAAAGTCTTTGCTTTCTCTCCTCAATTATTTCAACCGGTGTTTTCTCTTCAAGATATTCATCGATTTCCCCTTCCAAGTTGCCTTTGTTTTCCCGCCCTACCACCCCTCTTCTTCCCGGAGTTCGAGTTTCTTCCGACCATCAATTCCATTCGTGTGGAGACTCTTCAGGTTTTCCCTCAATTATTTCAACCGGTGAATTCTCGTCTCGTTCGTCATTCTTCATCTCTTTTCTTCTCTAGTGGACTCAATTCAAGTTTTTCGGATTAATCATATTCTTTCCTTCGAAGTGTTCTCTTTGCTCGTTCGCCTCTCGCCAGTCTATCATTCCAGAGTTCGGAAGACATCTCAGGAGATTTGTCTGTGTTCCAATTAATTCGAGGTTGTCACCTCACTCAAATATTTCTATTGTTCCGATGCATCATCTATCTGTTTATCATCCCTTTTCAACGGTGTTATCTCTTCAGTGGGCCCTAACCCACAGGTCTTTTCCCAGGATCTTACCTGACTCTTCTAATTATTCCGGAGCCATTCCTATTTCTTTTCAAGTGTGACGTAAGAATGGATTCCATCACTCACATGCCTTTTCCAAGATCAATTTCAAATCATTTCATTGTTGGCTCAACCTCTCTGTTTTTCATTCTTCCGGAGTATCTCATTAATTTTGGTGGTGTTTCTCGACGTCATTTGAAGACCGAAGAAGAGTTTTTCCTCTAAATCTTGTCTTCTCTCCCGAACATTCGTGGTTCTAGCTTCTTGTTATCCTCTTGAATTATTCCGTTTGTCAGATATTCCTTTTCTTACAAATACGGAGTATGTCAGAAGTTCTTTTCCCATTTCTTTTCACCGGAGGGGTCATTCCAGAAGAATTCTTTGTCTCACATTTCAGCTACCGTTATCCAATTATCCCGGTGCTTCGTTCAAGTTTTCTTTAATCAGCTCACGATCTCTTTGTTCTTGTGCATCTAAATCCCCCTCAAGCATATTTGTTCTTCTAATTCTTCCTGGTGATTCATTCTCTTTCGTCAGTCATTTCCGATTTCTTACGGTGGTTTGTTCAAGATTCTTTTTCCTTGATTATCATTTTAATCCATTCGTTCTTTCGAATCCTACCGGTGGTTCATGAAGACCTTCTCAAGGTGGCGCTATGTCACTTCTCAATCCTTTTTCAAGAAGAATAAGTTGCATGCCAAATCCATTGCTTGTCATCAATTTAATTTGATGAAGGATAAGCATACAATAAATCTTATTCTTATTTTCCTCCAAGTGAGTAATCCTTTCCTTCGGAGTTTGTCCTTGATGAATAAATTCTACTTCCAAGTGTTTTCATCTTTTTCTTTTCCGGAGTTCAAATTTCCTCGATCATTTCGTCGGAACCTCCATCTAAATAATCGCAAGGCTCATCTTATTCTTTCCTCCTTCATTTTGTCTCGTCATCCTTTTTGTTACCGGAGTTCTTCACGGTGGTTCTTCATGATTTAATTCATTCCTCAAGAGTTCATCAAGATTTTGTTGATGGAGTTCAAGTATCCTTCTCCTCCCGTCGTGAAGAGCAAGTAATTCTTCATTTTCTTTTGAAGTGGAGTTTTGCATTCCTTCGTCCTTCTAAGTTATCCAATCATTTCCGTTTGTGGCCGGTTATCACCTTATGATCTTGAGATGTTACCTATAAGTCCACAACAAGCATATTCTTTTCGTTGTTGATTGTCTCAACAACTCCGTTTAAACCTTCCTTCTAAAGATGCTTTCAATTTCATTCTTGGCACAAGTTGTCAAATTCTTATCCGTCCTTTTCATTCAATTTTTTCAATTCTTCCGGAGGCATTGTGTTGTTCCTCTCGTCAAGTATCATTCCATCCTCTCAAGTTCATGTTCTATTCTTTCCATGTTTAACCGGTGTGCTGCCTAAATCCTTTCAGTCTTATTCGTTTCTTTTCTCATTCTAACCACTACGGTTAGAACGAGTGCTTTCAGAGTCTATCTTGATTCCGTGAGCTTTCGATTCTCGTCATTCTCGTCGTTCGTCTCTTCTTCTCGAGTGCTCTCGATTCTTTGAGTCTTCTCTTGATTTCTTGTTTCACCTCATCCCTTTTTCCCTTCCGTCTCGGTCCTAAGATCTCGGGACGAGATCTCTTGTTAGTGGAGGAGTGTTGTAACGCCCCGGATCTGATGCTCCAGGTGTCTGCCAGTTATTCTCCGTCGTTGCCATGTCATGGGCTTGCGTGTTGCACTTTGCCATGTCATCATTTGCATTTCATATCATGTCATCATGTGCATTTCATTTTGCATACGTGTTCGTCTCATGCATCCGAGCATTTTCCCCGTTGTCCGTTTTGCAATCCGGCACTCCTATGTCTCCCGGCGCCTTTTTACCTCTTTTCATGTGCGGGTGTTAAGCGGTCTCGGAATGGACGAGGTTTGCCATGCGGCCTTGGTATAGCACCGTGAACCGCTGTCAAGTTTCGGGTCATTCGAGTCGTTTGATACTCAGCAGTTAACAAGGTAACCGCAAAGGCCTCTTTGTGTGCAGCCCAACACCCTTTCAAAGTGGCCCAAAACCCAGCAAACTCCTCTCCATGCTCTCGGTCGTTCGATCACGATCGTGTGGGCGAAAACCGCACCTCATTTGGAGTCTCCTAGCTCCCTATGCCTATTTAAACACCTCCCCCTCCGAAAATCTCGGGTCTTCTTCTCCCCTAACCCTAGAAAAACTCCACCCGCCGCCGCCGGACAAAAATCCGGGCAGCGGACGTGTCCGCCCGCTCCGCCGGACCAACCCGTGCGCGCCACGTGTCCCGGGCCGCGCCCCACTTTGCCGCCACCAGCGGGCCCGCCGGGCCAGCGCGTCCGCCCGCCGACCCCGCGCCGCCGCCGCGCCGCCGCGCGCCCGACCCCGCTTCCGGCCCGTGCGCCGCCGCCACAGCTGCGCCACCCCACCGTGGTGCGCCGCCGCCGTGTCGCCGGCCTTGGCCGCGCCTCCCCGCCGGTGGCGGCGCCCCTCGCCGGCCGTCGCGGGACCTCGCGCATCCCACGCCGCTTCGTCCGGCCTCCGCCACCGCCATGGCGCCCGGCCCGCGCGGGTCCGCCCTCGCCGCCCGCGAGCACCGCCGAGCACGCCCGGCTCCGCCAGCCTTCCCGCCTCGGCGCCCCTCGCCGGCCCCGGATCCACCATGCGCCCGCGCCCCTCGCCTCGGCCGCTCCCGCCGCCCGACCTCGTGGGTGCCTCCTCCGGCACCGCCCCGCCCCTCTCCGGCCATCGCCGTGCCTCTCCGGCGAGATCCGGTGGATCGGGATGCGATCCACCGGGATCTCAACCAAACGGGATCCCCGCGCCCCGGATATCTCCGTCCCATTGACTTTTCGAGAGGGTAAAATCGGCTAAGTCCCCGATTCTGCAGTTATTTTCATGCATTTTCATCACATCATAACTTTGCATCCGTAGCTCCGTTTTGTGCGTATAATATGTCAAAATGTTCGCCTCGATGAGTACATCATTTCATCTCATTGCATCATTTTCATTTGAGCTCATCTTGATGCCCGAAATGCTGTTGGAAGAGTGCTATGTGATGTTAGTTTCAGATTCTTATCAGAACATGCACTTTTGTCATTTTTTCCATGATTGATGTGTGCATCCTATGAACCTGAGTCCTGCATGTGTTTTGATCTATGCAATGTCTTCTTAACTGTGGTGCTTGCTATGTATTTTTGTGATCTCTGTGGTGACTAGCACAAGCATGCAAACTAGGCTTCCTGATGTTGCTGATTTCAGCCCTGTTTTGCATATATTTTTATGCCATGTTAACTTGATGCTACAGAGAGTTCCATGCATATTTTGAGATACTTCAGTAAGGATGTTTTGAACATATGGTTATTCTCTATCCATCCATGCCCTTGTTTGCAATTATGGAGTGCCATAGCTTGAGTCAATCGAGCTCTACTTTTGCTATAAAATGTTTCCTGGCAGGTTGTTTACATGTTATTCAATTTTGCCAAGGTTGTTGTAGTTGATCCTTGCACCCTATGATGTTGTTCTTGCCATGTATAGCTTCTATGCCATGTCTTATTACTGTGAGTTGCCTTGCCATGCCATGTATTGCTCTGTGGTGAGTGGTTCAAGCTCACCAACATGCCTACTTATTGTTGTTCCTGCCATGTATGAATCTGTAATATAACTTGCCATGTTTACATGGGTGCTATCATATTTTCTGATCTTTTTTGGCTTATGGTCAGTAAAGGACTTTTGTTCTATGGGTTTAGTAGATTCATGCCAAGCCTTTTTTTTCCATGACAAGTTCCTGTAACATGCTGTTTGATAGCTCTAAACATTGCAACCTTATGTTTTTTCTGCCAATGCCTGAAACTGTTATTATTTGCAATCTTGCCATGTCATTTTGAGCATGTTCTAGTGATTTCTGGAGATAGCCCAGTGTTCATGTTTTGTAATGCTTTACCTGTACATCATGCCCATGCCTTTTGTTTTCTTGTTGAGGTCCTGTAGCATGTTGTTTTGATGCTTGCAATATGCCTAGTTGCTGTTTTGGTCAGCTTGTCCTTTAATCTTGTATAGGGTGTATGTGTTGAACCGTTGCTCCGTTTTGAGTGTGCTCTATATGAAACTTGCTTGATTTTGCATGTAGTTCCATATTATCATGTTGCATCCATGTTTTGAGGTGTTTGATTGATGTTTGTATGCATTTTGCATCAATGCCATGCTTATCTTGTTTTGCTCATATCTTCTAGGCCGTAGCTCCGAAACTAATGAACTTTATATGTAACTTGAATAGAATTTAGTGTATATCATCATGGTGCATCTTAACTTGCTGTTTAACAACTTGAACATAAGGTTTATTCAGATCTGGACCAATTTTGAAATTTGCATATGAGGACTTACCGGAATTGTTCTATGTTGTTCCCGGCCTCATTTAAACTTGCCTTGATGTGTTGCTCTTGTTTGCATCATCTCTTGCCATGAGTAGCCTCATCTAGATTTGTCATGCATCATGCTTGTTTTGCATCATGTCTTGCCTATGTGTGGAGTGTTTACTATTTTTTGTGTGCTTCTTCTTGTTAGTTCCCGTTTCGTTGCAATCGTGAGGATTCGTTCGTCTACGCTTGGTTCGGCTTCATCCGTTCGTCTTCTTCATGGACTCGTTCTTCTTCCTTGCGGGATTTCAGGCAAGATGACCGCTACCCTGGATCTCACTACTATCATTGCTATGATAGTTGCTTCGTGCTATCGCTATGCTGCGTTACCTATCACTTGCTGCTCAAGCCTCCCAATTTGCCATGAACCTCTAACCTTTGTTACCCTTCCTAGCAAACCGTTGTTTGGCTATGTTACCGCTTTGCTCAGCCCCTCTTATAGCGTTGTTAGTTGCAGGTGAAGATGAAGTTTGTTCCTTGTTGGAACATGTTTACTTGTTGGGATATCAGAATATATCTTATTTAATTAATGCATCTATATACTTGGTAAAGGGTGGAAGGCTCGGCCTTATGCCTGTGTTTTGTTCCACTCTTGCCGCCTAGTTTCCGTCATATCGGTATTATGTTCCCGGATTTTGCGTCCCTAACGCGGTCGGGTGATTTATGGGACCCCTTGACAGTTCGCTTTGAATAAGACTCCTCCAAAGGCCCAACATTGGTTTTACCATTTGCCTCACCACCACCTATATTTCCCTTGGGAGTAATTAACCCAAGGGTCATCTTTATTAGCCCCCCGGGCGGTGCTTCTCTAAGTCTTGGCTTGAACCGAACTACTGCAGGGCCACCTTGAGGCAACCCGAGGTTTGGTTTTACTCGTAGCTAGTCTCATCCGGTGTTGCCCTAAGAGCGAGATATGTGCAGCTCCTATCGGGATTAGCGGCGCATCGGGCGGCTTTGCTGGTCTTGTTTTATTCTTTGTCGAAATGTCTTGTAGCCGGATTCGAGACTGATCGGGTCTTCCGGGGAGAAGGAATATCCTTCGTTGATCGCGAGAGCTTATCATGGGCTAAGTTGGGACACCCTGCAGGGTATAAACTTTCGAGAGCCGTGCCATGGTTATGTGGCAGATGGGAATTTGTTAATATCCGGTTGTAGTAAACTCGAAGTAAACTCTTCTAAAATACACCAACCGTGAGTGTCTCTTTTCGGGGTTGATCGAGAGGAGAACACGGTTTCTGGGTTATGTCTGACGTAAGTAGGAGTTCGGGATCACTTCTTGATCATTACTAGTTGACGACCGTTCCTTTGTTTCTCTTCTCGCTCTCATTTGCGTATGTTAGCCACCATATCATGCTTAGTCGCTGTTGCAACCTCACCGCTTTACCCCTTCCTTTCCCATTAAGCTTTGCTAGTCTTGATACCCATGGTAATGGGATTGCTGAGTCCTCGTGGCTCACAGATTACTACACCACCAGTTGCAGGTACAGGTTTGTGATGATCATGACGCGAGAGCGATGCTTGCTTGCGTTGAGTTCTTCTTCTGCTTCTTCGATCGGGGATAGGTTCGGTCGGCAGCTGGGCTAGCAGGTGGATGTCGTTTGAGCTTCATTTATGTTTCATCCGTAGTCGATGTTGATCTTGTATATGATATTGATGTATTCTCGAGGCATTTGTGCCTTATGTATGTATCCCCATCTATTATGTAATGTTGATGTAATGATATCCACCTTGCAAAAGCGTTTCAATATCGGGTCTATCCTTGGTGGGACCGTCGAGTTCCTTTGGATAGGGTCGCATATTGGGCGTGACAAGTTGGTATCAGAGCCTCTACCGACCCTAGGAGCCCCCTTGATTGATCGTGTAGTTTGGCCGTTGTTGAGTCTAGAAGAAAACTATTTTCGGAGTCTAGTTATATCAGAGAGTAGGAATTCTTTTTACTCCTCAGCCCCTTCGTCGCTCTGGTAAGGAATCTTGACGTAGGTGTTTTGAATTACTCCTCTTCCCGTTCAAATTTTTCTTTAGGATCACGCAGTTGGTTTTCCGGTAGTTGTTCCTCAGCTCTTTTTGTCCGGTGCATTTCTCGTCAAGTTGACTTGAGCCTCTTCATCTTTGCCAAGTTCAATCCTCAGTTTGGTCTCAACGAAGTTATTTCTCTATCCTCAGTTGTTTTCTTTTCCCACCCGCCCTCCCATTCTTCTTCTCGGAACCGGAGTCCGTGATCGAGTATTCATCTTACTCGTGCAAAGTCTTTGCTTTCTCTCCTCAATTATTTCAACCGGTGTTTTGTCTTCAAGATATTCATTGATTTCCCCTTCCAAGTTGCCTTTGTTTTCCCGCCCTACCACCCCTCTTCTTCCCGGAGTTCGAGTTTCTTCCGACCATCAATTCCATTCGTGTGGAGACTCTTCAGGTTTTCCCTCAATTATTTCAACCGGTGAATTCTCGTCTCGTTCGTCATTCTTCATCTCTTTTCTTCTCTAGTGGACTCAATTCAAGTTTTTCGGGTTAATCATATTCTTTCCTTCGAAGTGTTCTCTTTGCTCGTTCGCCTCTCGCCAGTCTGTCATTCCGGAGTTCGGAAGACATCTCAGGAGATTCGTCTGTGTTCCAATTAATTCGAGGTTGTCACCTCAGTCAAATATTTCTATTGTTCCGATGCATCATCTATCTGTTTATCATCCCTTTTCAACGGTGTTATCTCTTCAGTGGGCCCTAACCCACAGGTCTTTTCCCAGGATCTTATCTGACTCTTCTAATTATTCCGGAGCCATTCCTATTTCTTTTCAAGTGTGACGTAAGAATGGATTCCATCACTCACATGCCTTTTCCAAGACCAATTTCAAATCATTTCATTGTTGGCTCAACCTCTCTATTTTTCATTCTTCCGGAGTATCTCATTAATTTTGGTGGTGTTTCTCAACGTCATTTGAAGACCGAAGAAGAGTTTTTCCTCTAAATCTTGTCTTCTCTCCCGAACATTCGTGGTTCTAGCTTCTTGTTATCCTCTTGAATAATTCCGTTTGTCAGATATTCCTTTTCTTACCCATACGGAGTATGTCAGAAGTTCTTTTCCCATTTCTTTTCACCGGAGGCGTCATTCCAGAAGAATTCTTTGTCTCACATTTCAGCTACCGTTATCCAATTATCCCGGTGCTTCGTTCAAGTTTTCTTTAATCGGCTCACGATCTCTTTGTTCTTGTGCATCTAAATTCCCCTCAAGCATATTTGTTCTTCTAATTATTCCCGGTGATTCATTCTCTTTCGTCAGTCATTTCCGATTTCTTACGGTGGTTCGTTCAAGATTCTTTTTCCTTGATTATCATTTTAATCCATTCGTTCTTTCGAATCCTACGGTGGTTCATGAAGACCTTCTCAAGGTGGCGCTATGTCACTTCTCAATCCTTTTCAAGAAGAATAAGTTGCATGCCAAATCCATTGCTTGTCATCAATTTAATTTGATGAAGGATAAGCATACAATAAATCTTATTCTTATTTTCCTCCAAGTGAGTAATCCTTTCCTTCGGAGTTTGTTCTTGATGAATAAATTCTACTTCCAAGTGTTTTCATCTTTTTCTTTTCCGGAGTTCAAATTTCCTCGATCATTTCGTCGGAACCTCCATCTAAATAATCGCAAGGCTCATCTTATTCTTTCCTCCTTCATTTTGTCTCGTCATCCTTTTTGTTACGGAGTTCTTCACGGTGGTTCTTCATGATTTAATTCATTCCTCAAGAGTTCATCAAGATTTTGTTGATGGAGTTCAAGTATCCTTCTCCTCCGTCGTGAAGAGCAAGTAATTCTTCATTTTCTTTTGAAGTGGAGTTTTGCATTCCTTCGTCCTTCTAAGTTATCCAATCATTTCCGTTTGTGGCCGGTTATCACCTTATGATCTTGAGATGTTACCCATAAGTCCACAACAAGCATATTCTTTTCGTTGTTGATTGTCTCAACAACTCCGTTTAAACCTTCCTTCTAAAGATGCTTTCAATTTCATTCTTGGCACAAGTTGTCATATTCTTATCCGTCCTTTTCATTCAATTTTTTCAATTCTTCCGGAGGCATTGTGTTGTTCCTCTCGTCAAGTATCATTCCATCCTCTCAAGTTCATGTTCTATTCTTTCCATGTTTAACCGGTGTGCTGCCTAAATCCTTTCAGTCTTATTCGTTTCTTTTCTCATTCTAACCACTCCGGTTATAACGAGTGCTTTCAGAGTCTATCTTGATTCCGTGAGCTTTCGATTCTCGTCATTCTCGTCGTTCGTCTCTTCTTCTCGAGTGCTCTCGATTCTTTGAGTCTTCTCTTGAGTTCTTGTTTCACCTCATCCCTTTTTCCCTTCCGTCTCGGTCCTAAGATCTCGGGACGAGATCTCTTGTTAGTGGAGGAGTGTTGTAACGCCCCGGATCTGATGCGCCAGGTGTCTACCAGTTATTCTCCGTCGTTGCCATGTCATGTGCTTGCGTGTTGCACTTTGCCATGTCATCATTTGCATTTCATATCATGTCATCATGTGCATTTCATTTTGCATACGTGTTCGTCTCATGCATCCGAGCATTTTCCCCGTTGTCCGTTTTGCAATCCGGCACTCCTATGTCTCCCGGCGCCCCTTTTTACCTCTTTTCATGTGCGGGTGTTAAACGGTCTCGGAATGGAACGAGGTTTGCCATGCGGCCTTGGTATAGCACCGTGAACCGCATGTCAAGTTTCGGGTCATTCGAGGTCGTTTGATACTCAAACAGTTAACCGGGTAACCGCAAAGGCATCTTTGTGTGCAGCCCAACACCCTTTCAAAGTGGCCCAAAACCCAGCAAACTCCTCTCCATGCTCTCGATCGTTCGATCACGATCGTGTGGTAACCGCACCTCATTTGGAGTCTCCTAGCTCCCTATGCCTATTTAAACACCTCCCCCGAAAATCTGGGTCTTCTTCTCCCTAACCCTAGAAAAACTCCACCCGCCACGGACAAAAATCCGGCAGAGGGCGTGTCCGCCCGCTCCGCCGGACCAACCCGTGCGCGCCGTGTCCCGGCGCGCGCCGCCGCCGCCACCACCAGCGGGCCCTCGAGGCCCAGCGCGAACCCCCGCCCCCGCCCGCCGCCGCCAGCGCGCCGCCCGACCCGCGGCGGCCCGCGCGCCGCCACCTGCAGCTGCGCCCGCCACCGTGGTGCGCCGCCGCCGTGTGCCGCCGGCCTCGGCCCGCGCCTCCCCGCCGGTGGCGGCGCCCCTCGCCATTGTCGCCGGACCTCCGCGCATCCCGCCCGCGCCCGTCCGCCTCGCCGCCGCCATGGCGCCCGGCCCGCCAGGTATCCGCCCTCGCCGCCCGCAGCCACCGCCCGAGCACGCCCGCTCCGCCGCAACCTTCCCGCCTCGGCGCCCTCGCCGGCCCGGATCCACCATGGCGCCCGCCGGCCGGGCTGCCCGCCCTCGCCTCGGCCCGCTCCCGTCGCCCGACCTCGTGGGTGCCTCCTCCGCGCCGCCCGCCCCTCTCCGCCATCGCCGTGCCTCTCCGGCGAATCCGGTGGATCGGGATGCGATCCACGGGATCTCAACAAGCAGGATCCCGCGCCCGGATATCTCCGTCCCGTTGACTTTTCGAGAGGGTAAAATCGGCTAAGTCCCCGATTCTGCAGTTATTTTCATGCATTTTCATCGCATCATAACTCTGCATCCGTAGCTCCGTTTTGTGCGTATAATATGTCAAAATGTTCGTATCGATGAGTACATCATTTAAAATAATTGCATCATTTTCATTTGAGCTCATCTTGATGCCCGAAATGCTGTTGGAAGAGTGCTATGCGATGTTAGTTTCAGATTCTTATCAGAACATGCACTTTTGTCATTTTTGCCATGATTGATGTGTGCATCCTATGAACTTGAGTCCTGCATGTGTTTTTATCTATGCTATGTCTTATTTACAGTGGTTCTTGCTATGTATTTTTGTGATCTCTGTGGTGACTAGCAAAAGCATGCAAACTAGGCTTCCTGATGTTGCTGATTTCAGCCCTGTTTTGCTGATATTTTTGTGCCATGTTAACTTGATGCTACAGAGAGTTCCATGCATATTTTGAGATACTTCAGTAAGGATGTTTTGAGTATATGGTTATTCTCTATCCATCCATGCCCTTGTTTGCAATTATGGAGTGCCATAGCTTGAGTCAATTGAGCTCTACTTTTGCTATAAAATGTTTCCTGGCAGGTTGTTTACATGTTATTCAATTTTGCCAAGGTTGTTGTAGTTGATCCTTGCACCCTATGATGTTGTTCTTGCCATGTATAGCTTCTATGCCATGTCTTCTTACTATGAGTTGCCTTGCCATGACATGTATTGCTCTGTGGTGAGTGTTTCAAGCTCACCAACATGCCTACTTATTGTTGTTCCTGCCATGTATGAATCTGTAATATAACTTGCCATGTTTACATGGGTGCTATCATATTTTCTGATCCTTTTTGGCTTATGGTCAGTAAAGGACTTTTGTTCTATGGGTTTAGTAGATTCATGCGATGCCTTTGTTTGCCATGACAAGTTCCTGTAACATGCTGTTTGATAGCTCTAAACATTGCAACCTGATGTTATTTCTGCCAATGCCTGAAACTGTTATTATTTGCAATCTTGCCATGTCATTTTGAGCATGTTCTAGTGATTTCTGGAGATAGCTCAGTGTTCATGTTTTGTAATGCTTTACCTGTACATCATGCCCATGCCTTTTGTTTTCTTGTTGAGGTCCTGTAGCATGTTGTTTTGATGCTTGCAATATGCCTAGTTGCTGTTTTGGACAGCTTGTCCTTTAATCTTGTATAGGGTGTATGTGTTGAACCGTTGCTCCGTTTTGAGTGTGCTCTATATGAAACTTGCTTGATTTTGCATGTAGTTCCATATTATCATGTTGCATCCATGTTTTGAGGTGTATGATTGATGTTTGTATGCATTTTGCATCAATGCCATGCTTATCTTGTTTTGCTCATATCTTTTAGGCCGTAGCTCCGAATCTAATGAACTTTATATGTAACTTGACTAGAATTTCGTGTAGATCATCGTGGTGCATCTTAACTTGCTGTTTAACAACTTGAACATAAGGTTTATTCAGATCTGGACCAATTTCGAAATTTGCATATGAGGACTTACCGGAATTGTTCTATGTTGTTCCCGGCCTCATTTAAACTTGCCTTGATGTGTTGCTCTTGTTTGCATCATCTCTTGCCATGAGTAGCCTCATCTAGATTTGTCATGCATCATGCTTGTTTTGCATCATGTCTTGCCTATGTGTGGAGTGTTTACTATGTTGTGTGCTTCTTCTTGTTAGTTCCCGTTTCGTTGCGATTGTGAGGATTCGTTCGTCTACGCTTGGTTCGGCTTCATCCGTTCGTCTTCTTCATGGACTCGTTCTTCTTCCTTGTGGGATTTCAGGCAAGATGACCGCTACCCTGTATCTCACTACTATCATTGCTATGCTAGTTGCTTCGTGCTATCGCTATGTTGCGTTATCTATCACTTGCTGCTCAAGCCTCCCAAATTGCCATGAACCTCTAACCTTTGTTACCCTTCCTAGCAAACCGTTGTTTGGCTATGTTACCGCTTTGCTCAGCCCCTCTTATAGCGTTGTTAGTTGCAGGTGAAGATGAAGTTTGTTCCTTGTTGGAACATGTTTACTTGTTGGGATATCACAATATATCTTATTTAATTAATGCATCTATATACTTGGTAAAGGGTGGAAGGCTCGGCCTTATGCACAGTGTTTTGTTCCACTCTTGCCGCCCTAGTTTCCGTCATATCGGTATTATGTTCCCGGATTTTGCGTCCCTAACGCGGTCGGGTGATTTATGGGACCCCTTGACGATTCGCTTTGAATAAGACTCCTCCAAAGAAGGCCCAACATTGGTTTTACCATTTGCCTCACCACCACCTATATTTCCCTTGGGAGTAATTAACCCAAGGGTCATCTTTATTAGCCCCGGGCGGTGCTTCTCTAAGTCTTGGCTGAACAACTACTGCTGGGCCACCTTGAGGCAACCCGAGGTTTGGTTTTACTCGTAGCTAGTCTCATCCGGTGTTGCCCTAGAGCGAGATATGTGCAGCTCCTATCGGGATTGTCGGCGATCGAGCGGCTTTGCTGGTCTTGTTTTATTGTTGTCGAATGTCTTGTAGCCGGATTCCGAGACTGATCGGGTCTTCCGGGGAGAAGAATATCCTTCGTTGATCGCGAGAGCTTATCATGGGCTAAGTTGGGACACCCCTGCAGGTATAAACTTTCGAGAGCCGTGCCAGCGGTTATGTGGCAGATGGAATTTGTTAATATCCGGTTGTAGTAAACTCAAGTAAACTCTTCTAAAATACACCAACCGTGCGTAACAAGTGAGTGTCTCTTTTGGGGTTGATCGAGAGGAGAACACGGTTTATGGGTTATGTCGGCGTAAGTAGGAGTTCGGATCACTTCTTGATCATTACTAGTTGACGACCGTTCCTTTGTTTCTCTTCTCGCTCTCATTTGCGTATGTTAGCCACCATATCATGCTTAGTCGCTGCTGCAACCTCACCACTTTACCCCTTCCTTTCCCATTAAGCTTTGCTAGTCTTGATATGTGAAACGATTAACTAGCGCCTCTTGCACATCGAATCGTGACTGGTCTCGACCGAGTTCACTAGTTTAGGTTCCAAAACTGCTTCGTATCACCGAGTTTAAAAATCAGTAGATCCAAATGTTTTCAGTGGGAAACTAAAACTAAGTTTTTGAATCCTATTTTACAAAAATCTCTGAATTTTGTGATGCTCATCCACTCTACCTCATCTATAACTATTCATGTGGTCAAGATTCATTGAACAAAGATGTCGCATCAAAGTGATAGCCGAACAAATCAAGAAGAGCAGATCCAATTGAGCGAGTGCACTAGTCCCTCAAGCACGATGAGGGGAGGTAAGCACCGAGCACTGCCCAAGGCTGCCACAAGGACAAGAAAGAAGAAGACCTCAGAGTCCGAGGATGAGGATTATGTGGCAGTTGAGGATGAGGCAAGCTCCAAGAAGAAAGTGCTCAAGAGGGAGTTCACCATCCGCACTCACCTGGTTTGAAAATCAAAAGGCGCATCAACACCAAGACGGTACTGACCGAGTCAAGTTGCGCTTGCATGCTCCTTTATATGTACTCTCACAGCTTGATGTACACTAACACTTTCCATATTCGTTGTTGAACTAGCACCACGACGCAAGCGGATACGTACATCGTGGATAATGCTTGATGATTAACAAAATCTAAAGGAGGAAGAATGGAGATCCATTTTGAGGCAGGTTTAAAAGGCCATGTGATGCTACGAGTCAGCCAAGTTAGTATCGAGGCAGCCGCTGTCAGTAGGTGTCATGCACGATCCTCCCAACGTGGATCCAAAGACAGAATGAGAAAGACAATACCCAGCTTTAACACCTTCCTTGACCATTTATCCGTAAGTAATGTTATTCATCGCAATTAGTAATATTGTCTTGCTCTCTCCCATACTTTCTAGATTCCTCCTAATAAGACTCACATTCTTTTTCAACAGATGAGGTTCAAGTTGATCCGAAGATGATGCAACTAAACAAGCATGCACTCATGTTTTTCAAGATGCTATGCGACAGTATCGGTACCACCTTAGAAAATCTCACTTTGAAGGCAAGGCTAACAATGAAATCGCCCAAACATCTCCACTAGAATATATTACAGATGAAGATCGGACAGCCCTCGTTAAACACCGGTCTGATCCAAAGTATCGTAGGCTATATGTATTTGATCGCACCACATATTTAACTTGTATTTATGTATGTGCCTTACAAGTGCATCTTCTTCTAGGCTAATTGTTTGAAGAACAAGACCAACCGCTCTAAAGTGAAATTCCAACAGCATAACGGATCTCGTAGCTATATTGCACACTCGCGAGGCTCTTGTAAATAGCTGCTACTTCCTTCTTTTTTCTCGTGCTATATTATCGTATCTATATTGACTTGTTCCAAATACAGAGGAAAGCCTCGTATGGACCAAAAAGAACCTGAACCAATGCGCGTGTAAATCTTCAAGGATTGCCACACCAGAAGATGAAGGGCATGAGCACACCAGCCAAGCCGCTGTTGTAAGTCCTTACTCCTCCCGCCTTTGAACTGATTGGTATTGTGATGTGTTCATTTAACTACTTGGTTTGCAGCCAATGTTAGTTACTCGTTAACTTTTATATACCGTTGTCTTAACGTATCATTTCACCTTACATGGTTTAAAAGAGATGAAGGATATTCTTTTGGTCTTGATTTGTATTCTAGTTGTTATGTTCACGCGCACATAATGATAAAATAGCCTGTTTGTTTTATATCTGTTTGCCCATGATATGAATGATGTCATACTATGTTCATCCTACTTTAAACCATGTCTCTTTATCCTTAGATGTCAACGAATGTGAGGAAATAGACAATACAGTAGGCATGCTACATGGACATATGTTCCGAAAAGTGATTTTATTATGTAGTTGGCACTACAATACATGTTAATGTATTACAGTAGTTCACCAAAATAAGTTATGTATAAAAGTGTAACCTACTTTGTTTGTTTTTGTCTCATTAGTAACTTATCTGGTACACTAATCTACAATTCAAACTTTCAGGAAGCTATGGAACAAATGATTGAACAGCCACAACCACCTGAAGGTGACGAGGCTACCACAGGCACAATGTCACCTCTTGTTGTAGTGTGTCAGTATCTCTTCACTAACAGTGCAAAAAGCACCTTCCTGCGTAATTCTGGGTTGGTTGTCAAGGGTAACCTCGTCCAAATCGCCTACTGAACAAAATCTTCCTGCTAGACGGAGTGATATATCTGTGCTCCACACACAAGTCCAATCCCTAATGGAAGTTGTTTTGGAAACAAGAATAATGGTTGACAACTGTCGTCAAGATATGAATGGTTTTGAAACCAGACTATCAGACATTCGCTGCGTTGTTCAAGAGCAATGGCGGAAAAAAGGTGAAGATCGTGCTGCTCCATCTGATTCTACAGGCTGAAACATTAGCACTCAGGTCAAATGATTTGTGCTTCTATACATCTAATGGTGCTTTTATCTGCAAGGACTGTAAACTTTATGCCAACAAATTCTTTGTTGTATGGTTGGAATTTATTTTGTTGTGATACAGCATTTATGATGCTGCCAAAGGCTGCAATAATTACGACGCTATTTTTGTATAGTGTAGGTTTATCTTAGTAATGTATTTGGCCGAAAGCTTCGTAGGAGCCCAACATGCCAACATTCATCGGGCCCATTCCAATTGGGCTAATGACGATTATGGGCTGAAATTTGCATGTAGCCCACTAAAAATATCTGGGCCTAAATCAGCATAAGATTTCATATTTTTCTGGTAGGCCTGTGCCCATAGTGGGCCTTTAACATGCCTAAACATAATTTGGGCCCTCGGTAGCAATAGGCCGTTAAAAGACCGAAAGTGAGATTGGGCCCTGATTGTGCCAAATAACCCACTGGTCTTAGCAGGCCGAAATGCTGGCCATTTACGATGCGGATCTTTCACGGGCTGAAATTCAGACGGGACGTAAATGCGCCGACCTAATACACGGGCCTTTAACAGGCCGGAAGTTCGGTCGGGCTAGATTATCGTCATTTTATATGGGCCGTTAATGGGCTCGATGTGACGTTAATACATATGGCCCATGGATTTCGTCCGACGTTAACAGACAAAACCACAATAGGCCGAAGTGGCCCAAATCTATAGTGGGCCTCAACAGTCGAATGTCGATATGGTCAATATGGCCCAAATCCTTCACGTCGCTTATGGGCCGAAGTTTCAATGGCCCGTAAACGGCCCAAATGAAGCAGATCTTTAACAGCCGAATACACCGGCCGTAATTCGCCCATATACTTAGCGGATCGTTAACGGGCCGTGGCGACCATGGGCCTAATTATGACAAGTTTAGGACAGGCCGCTGACGGGCCGATTTGACACTAGCCGACGGGCCTTAATCGAGAATGTTGGGCCTTTAGTCGGGCCGCCCATTATGGTCTCGCAAAATTTTGTGGGCCTTTAGTTGGCCGCCCATTGTGGTCCGCTAAATCTTGTGGGCCTTTAGTCGGGCCGACCATTATGGTCTGCAAAATCTTATGGGCCTTTAGCGGGCCGCCCATTATGGTCCGCTAAATCTTGTGGGCCTTTAGTTGGGCCGCCCATTTAAACTTCATGGGCCACTTTTGGGCCCGGCCCACGTGTCAACATATCATAGGCCCATCTCAACCGTTGGATGAGTGACACCGTCCCAACGGTGAGCCAACACGCAGTTTCTCCACCAATGATGATTTTACACGTGAAAAATCCCCATTGGTCGGGCTGTCAACGGGTTATCGGATCCAAAACCGACCCGTAGCTTAACGGTGTTCCGTTACGGTGGATGCCACGGTCGGTCACCCTTGACGAAAAGCACTTCAGGACGACGGTTTATCATCATGGAAGTGGACACTTCGTGATGATAATTTTGGTAATGTCATGGAACACTTCTACGACAGCACAGGTATGAATATCTTGATTCTCTCATAAATTTGTCATGGATGTACATGCATGACAGAAAACGTGACCTACTGTGACAAACACGTATCATCACGGAAGTGTATTTTTTGTAGTGCATTTGAAGCACAAGAGCAAGGAGTTCATCATCAACACACCATCTATTACCTTTAGGAGAGTGGTGTCTCCTAGATTGGTTAGGTGTCACTTGGGAGCCTCCGTCAAGATTGTGGAGTTCAACCAAGGAGTTTGTACGGGCAAGGAGATTGCCTACTTCATGAAGATCTACCCTAGTGAGGCAAGTCCTTCATGGGCGATGGCCATGGTGGGATAATCAAGGTAGCTTCTTCGTGGACCCTTCATGGGTGGAGCCCTCCGTGGACCCGCGCAACCGTTACCCTTCGTGGGTTGAAGTCTCCATCAACGTTGCTGTACGATAGCACCACCTATCGGAACCACAGGAAAAATCTTCGTGTCTACATTGTGTTTGCTTCCTCCAAACTCCTCCCTTTACCTTCATATGCAATGATTTACATTCTGCTGCTATATTCTTAGATTTGCATGTGTAGGTTGATTGCTTGACTTGTGCTAAGTTGCTAAAATCTGCCAAAACATAAAATTGGGAAAGGCTAGATTTTTATTAAGTCAAGTAGTCTAATCACCCCCCTCGAGACATACTGTAGATCTTACAAGTGGTATTAGAGATTTGGTCTCCATTTACCTTGATTTCCATAGCTTTGGTGATCATAGCCTTGGCTTCACAACCTAGGAGAGTATGGCGTCTAGCGAGGGAAATTACCACCGTAGAGGTCCTTACTTTGATGGTACTAATTTTGCAAGTTGGAAGCATAGGATGAAAATGCATATTCTTGGACATAACCCCGCCGTTTGGGCTATTGTGTGTATTGGCTTGCAAGGTGAATTCTTTGATGGGAGAGAACCAAACCGTGAAGCTACCGCTGAAGAGTTGAAGATGCTGCAATACAACGCTCAAGCTTGCGATATCCTCTTTAACGGATTGTGCCCCGAAGAATTCAACAAAATCAGCCATCTTGAGAATGCAAAGGAAATTTGGGATACTTTGATTGATACCGTGTAGGGTACCGACTCCGTCAAGGAATCCAAATTGGATGTGCTTCAATGTCAGCTTGACAAGTTCAAAATGAAGGATGGTGAAGGTGTCGCTAAAATGTACTCTAGTCTTGCTCTCATCACAAATGAGATTGTCGGCTTAGGAAGTGAAGAGATGACCGATAGATTCATCATCAAGAAGATCCTAAGAGCCTTGGATGGAAAGTAGGATACCGTGTGCTCATTGATCCAAATGATGCCCAATTACAAAGATCTCAAGCCAACGGAAGTCATTGGAAGATTTGTTGCTCATGAGATGTCACTCAAGGATAAGGAAGAGCTTCACAACAAGTCAAGTGGTGCTTACAAAGCCTCATGTGATGATCCTACATCATCAAGTGAGAAACAAGCCTTCAATGAGGAATTGAGTCTAATGGTGAATTACCTCAACAAGTTCTACAAGAGTAGAAGCAAGGAAAGAAGTTCCAAGTCAAGGTCCTACAATGACAAAAGATCTTCTAGTCGTGAGCGCAATTGCTATAATTGTGGAAGACCCGGACACTACTCCAATGAGTGTACGGCTCCCTAGAAAAGAAGAGAAGACTCACCCAAAAGGAGAAGTAGAAGAGAAGAATCACCTCCAAGAGAGAGGAGTAGAGATGATCCTTATGAACAAAGAACCTCTCGCAGAAGCAAGGATTCGGAAAGGAAGGACAAGTCATCAAGGAGCTACACAAAACAAAGACATCAAGCTCACGTTGGTGAATGGGTATACGGCTCTGACTCCGACCATCATTCCGAGACAAGTTATCACTCCGACTCCGAATATACTCAAGATGAAGGTGTTGCCGGTCTAGCACTTGTCAACCAACTCCTATGACATATTTGACTCACCAAGTGAAGGAATTGGAAGAAGCTTCATGGCTAAAGGCCCAAAGGTATCACACCCCGAGTATGTTGATTTCAATAGTGATGAAGATGATTTTCTAGGTGATGATGATTTACTTGTTGACAACTCTAGTGATGAAAACTATGATGAAATTGATATTAATCATGCTAATCAAGATAAAACGAATGATGATGATAAGAAGGAGATTGAGCGTCTAACTAAAGAACTAAACACTCTTAAGTTAGCTCATGAAACTACCTTAGAAGATCATCGAGAGCTTTTAAAGACTCATGAGAAGCTACGCTTTGAAAAGCTCAACCTTGAGCAAGAGCATGGGTTCTTAAAAGCAATCAATGATGATCTTCGTAATAAAAGTTCTTACATTGCCAAGAGTTTACTCTTGTCTACTTACATGCCACAAGTAAAATCTAGAGACAAGAGCAAGAAAGATTCTTCTTCTAGTAGTAACAATATCATGTTAAATCCAATGTTGTTGCTTCTAGTAGTTCTCTTGATTCCACTAACGATTCTCTTAGCCAAGTTACACTTGAGCAAGAAAATAGCTTATTGAAGGGAATTATAGAGAAAGGTGTTCACAAGAGTCTTGCCAGAAGTAAGCAATTTGAGGAAATTGTACGCAAGCAAGGAAGACACCGGAAGAATCAAGGTGTTTGTTTTGAACGAAAGTTCAATGGCAATGGAATCGAGTGGGAAGAAGGTCAATACCCCAAGACGAAGTTTGTTCCTCAACAAGAGAAGTATGATCCTACTTCTTTCAAGGGGACACGAGCTGAAGATGATCTCGACCACAAGACCACAAGCAAAAAGGCAAGGACAAGCTTCAAGAGGAGATTGATGCATTTGAAGAAGCTTCCAAGGACTTGGTCAAGTGGGTTCCCAAGACTACATCAAGTTCTACTTCATCAAGTACGACTACAACTCCAAGGATTCCCATCAAGTTGATGTGGATCCCGAAGAAGAAGAACTAGAGAGTTCTTGAGGGTGACTCCGCCAACATACTTCACTCATATTATTTTGGCAAGGACAAGTGCAAACAACTTCCACATCTTGAACTAGTTCAAGGAGTCACAAACCCTCTTGTTGGTAAGACAAGGGACAAGGTAACCTAATGCTTTCTTGGACATCATCATGTATAAACTTCATTCTATGTCCATGAATACCCTTGTTTGTTCCTTGTGGGACTAACCCGTGTAGGTATTGAAAATGCAACTTGTTGGGGAACGCAGTAACTTCAAAAAAATTCCTACGATCATGCAAGATCTATCTAGGCGATGCATAGCAACGAGAGGGGAGAGTGTAGTCCACGTACCCTCGTAGACCGAAAGCGAAAGCGTTATGACTACGCGGTTGATGTACTCGTACGTCTTCACGATCCGACCGATCCTAGCACCGAAAGTACGGCACCTCCGTGATCTGCACACGTTCAGCTCGGTGACATCCCACGAACTCTAGATCCAGCTGAGGTCGAGAGAGAGTTTCGTCAGCACGACGGCGTGATGACGGTGATGATGAAGTTACCAATACAGGGCTTCGCCTAAGCTCTACAACGATATGACCGAGGTGGAAATCTGTGGAGGGGGGCACCGCACACGGCTAAACAATCAACTTGTGTGTCTATGGGGTGCCCCCTCCCCCGTATATAAAGGATTGGAGGAGGGGAGGGCTGGCCCTCTCATGGCGCGCCCAAGGGGGGGAGTCCTACTCCTAGTAGGAGTAGGTTTCCCCCTTCCCTAGTTGGAGTAGGAGAAGAAGGAAGAGGGAGAGGAAGAGAAGGAAAGGGGGACCGGTCCCCCTTCCAATTTGGATTGGGCTTGGGGGGGCTCCCCCACCTTGGCCGCCTCCTCATCTCTTCCACCTTGGCCCATTAAGGCCCATTAACTCCTGTGGGGTTCCGTAACCCTCCCTGCATTTCTAAATGCCCGAACTCACCCGGAACCATTTTGATGTCCAATCATAGCCTTCCAATATATCGATCTTTATGACTCGACCATTTCGAGACTCCTCGTCATGTCCGTGATCACATCCGGGACTCCGAACAACCTTCGGTACATCAAAACACATAAACTCATAATACCGATCATCATCGAACGTTGTTGCGGGGACTTCACGGGTTCGAGAACTATGTAGACATGACCAAACTCGCCTCGGTCAATAACCAATAGCGGAACCTGGATGCTCATATTGGTTCCTACATATTCTATGAAGATATTTATCGGTCAAACCGCATAACAACATACGTTGTTCCCTTTGTCATCGGTATGTTACTTGCCCGAGATTCGATCGTCGGTACCTCAATACCTAGTTCAATCTCGTTACCGGCAAGTATCTTTACTCGTTCCACAATGCATCATCCCGAAACTAACTCATTAGTCGCATTTCTTGCAAGGCTTATAGTGATGTGCATTATCGAGAGGGCCCAGAGATACCTCTCCGAGAATTGGAGTGACAAATCCTAATCTCGATCTATGCCAACTCAACAAACACCATTGGAGACACCTGTAGAGCATCTTTATAATCACCCAAATACTGTGGACGCTTGATAGCACACAAAGTGTTCCTCCGTATTCGGGAGTTGCATAATCTCACAGTCATAGGAACATGTATAAGTCATAAACAAAGCAATAGCAACAAACTAAACGATCATCGTGCTAAGCTAACGGATGGGTCAAGTCAATCACATCATTCTCTAAAGAGAATGATGTGATCCCGTTAATCAAATGACAACTCATGTCTATGGTTAGGAAACTTAACCATCTTTGATTAACGAGCTAGTCAAGTAGAGGCATACTAGTGACACTCTGTTTTGTCTATGTATTCACACATGTACTAAGTTTCCGGTTTAGTATAATTCTAGCATGAATAATAAACATTTATCATGATATAAGGAAATATAAATAAAAACTTTATTATTGCCTCTAGGGCATATTCCCTTCACAAAGCACTCCAATAGATTGCTCCAAATGATCTACATCAACTTTGAGCATCCACATCTTCAACATCTACATGAAGTCATCATCGACAAAACCCAAGGTTAGTTCATCCCTCTTAGGGGGATATCACATCTAGGGGGAGCTTTACTTGAAATATTGAGCTAAAGCAACTCTAATGATGTGAACACAACAATGCTTTATGTAAAAGTGGTAACCCCACTTATGCTTAAACGATGAGTACGACCTATGATCAAATGTTCTCATTTGACTCCTAAGTCAATATACTCATATATAGATGACCTAGTCATCGCCAATTGCTTGATAGATGCTAGAGTGTTTATGCATGCTTTGTCACATATTTCATTTGCCATTTTATTGTGTGAGCATGTTGGTTGCATATTTTACACATTCGAGAATATCCATTTGTTGTTTTGATTGTTTGGCTCTTTTTGTTTTGCCAAATGGATGGATAAGAATGCCTAAAAACTTCCTGTAGCTACCTATGCTTTTCTCGTCTCAAACTCTATTCATGCTACATCACAAAGTTTGATCAAGTCAGATTCGAACCCTCTGTGTGAGGAGCACTCGGAGTCACCGATTCGGCATAGACTTAAACTTCCAAAACCTCTTTGTGCATTTCGATCTGACCGATTCATCCTTTTCTGTCTGACCGATTTCACTGAGTTGATCTAGGTTTTCAGTCTCGGTGCAACCGATTAGAACTTTTCGATCACACCGAGTTGTAGTAACCGCTTGCGATTCTGCATCTCGGCGCCACCGAGTCGTTCCACTCGGTCACACCGACAGGGTCAGGATATATATACCAACGGGTCAAATTTTGGAAATTCCTCCAAAACCTCTTAGCCCGCGCGTGTCCTGCTCTGCCGCCTCGAGTCTCCGGATTGTCCTCTCGTCGCCAGCGACCTCCCGCCACTGGTCTCCATCGCCTTCAACAGAATTCAACACCGCCGTTGCCACCGTAGCGAGCTCATTACCGAACTAGGGTATGAGTTCGAATCTTTGTGATGTTCTTTACTCCGATTCTTAGCACAAAGCAAATGCCATGTTTCTTACCACGTATGAGATCATCCAGTCCAGCAAAAACATCCTTTAGATTAGATTCGATTTGAAAATTTAGGGTTAGGTTTCCGCCGAACTCATCTCGGACCGACCGAGTTGTGGAAATCGGTCTCACCGATTTGGCTTAGGCCATTGCACTTGCACTTTTTGGTCTGACTGAAACTTGCAAATCGGTGTGACCGAGTTCAACTCTCAGTGAAACCCTAGCAATCTCGAAGTCACCAAATTGTGTCTCGGTCTGACCGATTTCACTAGTTTAGACTCCAAAAGTTGCTTCGGTATCACCGAGTTTAATAAATCGGTAGCTCCGAAATGCTTTTTGTGGAAAACTAAAACTAAGTTTTTGACTCATTTGTTTTGCAAAATCTCTGACTTTGTGATGCTCATCCACTCTATCTCATCTATAACTATTCACTGTGGTTAGCTGTCACTTTTAAAGGTTTATATGTTAGATTAGAGTGATAGCCAGAACAAGTCAGAAGAGCAGGTGAACCTGAGTGAGGGCAGCAGAAGTACTCCTAGCAATCTTAAAAATGCAACTATCCCTAGGTGGTTTTGGTAATTCATAACAACATATAGCTCACTGAGCTAATACTATTACAAGATGAGTATTTCAGGAAAGCTCAATCATTGGCATGGCATGGATGATGAAAGTGGATCCCTCAAGATATTAAGGACAAATGATTGGCTCAAGCTCAAAAGCTCAAGACTCTACATTTTACATTTTAGTGATCCAAGATCACATTGAGTCTATAGGAAAAGCCAATACTATCAAGGAGGGATGAGGTGTTGCTTAATGAGCCTCTTGCTCCATGTGCTTAGTGATATGCTTCAAAACCCTCCACTACTTTCTCACATCCACATATGACCTAAACCCAAAGTCAAACTCGGCCCTACCGATTCTTTCTATCCGGCGCCACCGAGTTCAAATGTCATAGCCACTACCACAAACCCTAGGCAAATCGGTTTCACCGATAGGGATCTCGGTCTCACCGAGATGGGATTGTAATCTCTCTGCTTCCTTCGAACGCTTCGGTCAACCAAGTGAGCGATCGGTCCCATCGAGATTGCAATGTAAACTTTCGGTTTCTTTTCAGAATCGTTCGGTCTCATCGAAGAGCGAATCGGTCCCACCGAAGTTTACTCCGACCAACTCTCCTAGTTAGCTAATTACCAAAATCAGTCTCACCGAAGTTTATGTAATCGGTCTCACCGAGATTACGTTATGCCCTAACCCTAACCAAATCGGTCCTACCGAGATGCATGTCGGCCCCAATCAAAACCCTAACGGTCCCTAGGTTTACTAAATCGGTCCGACCGAGTTTGTTGATTCGGTCCCACCGAGTTTGGTAAATTGTGTGTAACGGTTAGATTTTGTGTGGAGGCTATATATACCCTCCACCTCCTCTTCATTCGTGGAGAGAGCCATCGTAACAAACCTACACTTCCAACTTACCAGCTTCGAGAGAGAACCACCTACTCATGTGTTGAGGCCAAGATATTCCATTCCAACCATATGAATCTTGATCTCTAGCCTTCCCTGTTGCTTTCCACTCAAATCTTCTTTCCACCAAATCAAAATCCTGTGAGAGAGAGTTGAGTGTTGGGGAGACTATCATTTGAAGCACAAGAGCAAGGAGTTCATCATCAACACACCACTTGTTACTTCTTGAGAGTGGTGTCTCCTAGATTGGCTAGGTGTCACTTGGGAGCCTCCCACAAGATTGTGGAGTTGAACCAAGGAGTTTGTAAGGGCAAGGAGATCGCCTACTTCGTGAAGATCTACCGCTAGTGAGGCAAGTCCTTCGTGGGGCGGCCATGGTGGGATAGACAAGGTTGCTTCTTCGTGGACCCTTCGTGGGTGGAGCCTCCGTGGACTCACAAGAATCGTTACTCCTACGTGGGTTGAAGTCTCCATCAACGTGGATGTACGATAGCACCACCTATCGGAACCACGACAAAAACATCCGTGTTCCAATTGCGCTTTGAATCCTCCAAACCTTTCCCTATACATTCTTGCAAGTTGCATGCTTTAATTTCCTCTCGCCAATATACTCTTTGCATGCTTGCTTGAATTGTGTGAAGATTGCTTGACTTGTTCAAAGATAGCTAAAATCTGCCAAAGTCTAAAATTGGGAAAAGGTTAGGTTTTTATTGGTAAAGTAGTCTAATCACCCCTCTAGACATACTTCAAGGTCCTACAAGTGGTATCAGAGCTTTGGTCTCCATTCGCTTTGATTTCCATAGCTTTTGGTGGTCATAGCCTTGGTTTCACAACCTAGGAGAGTATGGCGCCTAGCGAGGTAAATTATCACCGAGAGGTCCTTACTTTGATGGCACTAATTTTGCTAGTTGAAGCATAAGAAGAAAATGCATATTCTCGACATAACCCCACTGCTTGGGCTATTGTGTGTATTGGTTTGCAAGCTGAATTCTTTGATGGGAGAGAACCGAACCATGAAGCTAGCGCGGAAGAGTTGAAGATGCTGCAATACAATGCTCAAGCTTGTGATATCCTCTTCAATGGCTTATGCCCAGAGGAGTTCAACAAAATCAGCCGTCTTGAGAATGCAAAGGAAATTTGGGATACCTTGATTGATATGCACGAAGGTACCGACTCCGTCAAGGAATCCAAGTTGGATGTGCTCCAAAGTCAGCTTGACAAGTTCAAAATGAAGGATGGTGAAGGTGTCGCTGAAATGTACTCTAGGCTTGCTCTTATCACAAATGAGATTGCCGGCTTAGGAAGTGGAGAGATGACCGATAGATTCATCATCAAGAAGATCCTAAGGGCATTGGATGGAAAATATGATACCGCAGCACATTGATCCAAATGATGCCCAATTACAAAGATCTCAAGCTCACGGAAGTCATTGGAAGAATTGTTGCTCATGATATGTCACCAAGGATAAGGAGGAACTTCACAACAAGTCGAGTGGTGCTTACAAAGCCTCATGTGAAGCCCCACATCATCAAGTGAGAAACAAACCTTCAATGAAGAATTGAGCTTAATGGTGAAGAACTTCAACAAATTCTACAAGAGTAGAAGCAAAGAAAGAAGCTCTAAGTCAAGGTCCTACAATGACAAAAGATCTTCTAGTCGAGAGCGCAATTGCTACAATTGTGGGAGACCCAATACTATTCCAATGAGTGTACGCCACCCTACAAAAGAAGAGAAGATTCTCCCAAGAGAAGAAATAGAAGAGAAGAATCACCACCAAGAGAGAGAAGGAGTAGAGATGATCGTTATGAACGAAGACCCTCACGAAGAAGCAAGGATTCGGAAAGGAAGGACAAGTCATCAAAGAGCTACACAAACGAAGACATCAAGCTCATGTTGGTGAATGGGTATCCGCCCGACTCCGCCATCACTCGAGAGAAGCTATCATCCGACCAATACACTCAAGATGAAGGAGTTGCCGGTCTAGCACTTGTGTCAACCAACTCCTACGACATATTTGAATCACCAAATGAAGGAATTGGTAGATGCTTCATGGCCAAAGGTCCTAAGGTAACACACCCCGAGTATGTTGATTTTGATGTTGATGAAGATGACGTGCTAGGTGATGATGATTTACTTGTTGACAACTCTAGTGATGAATACTATGATGAAACGTCAATTAATCATGCTAATCAAGATGAAACGAATGACAATGATAAGGAGAAGATTGAGCGTCTAACTAAAGAACTAAACACTCTTAAGTTAGCTCATGAAACTATCTTCAAGATCATCGAGAACTTTTAAGGGCTCATGAGAAGTTACGCTTTGAAAAGCTCAATCTTGAGAAAGAGCATGAGTTCTAAAGGCAATCAATGATGATCTCCGTAAGAAAAGTTCTTCTTACATCGCCAAGCGCTTACTCCTATCTACTTACATGCCTCAAGTCAAGTCTAGTAACAAGAACAAGAAAGATTCTTCCTCTAGTAGTAACAATAATAATGCTAAATCCAATATTGTTGCTTCTAGTAGTTCTCTTGATTCCACTAATGATCCTCTTAGCCAAGTTACACTTGAGCAAGAAATCAGCTTATTGAAGGAATTATAGAGAAAGGTGTATACAAGAGTCTTGCCGAGTAAGCAATTTGAGGAAATTGTACGCAAGCAAGGAAGGCACCGAAGAATCAAGGTGTTGGTTTTGAACGAAAGTTCAATGCCAATGGAGTTGAGTGGGAAGAAGATCAATACCCCAAGACGAAGTTTGTTCCTCAACAAGAGAAGTATGATCCTACTTCCTTCAAGGGAACACAAGCACACGATGATCTTTCACCACAAGACCACAAGAACAAAGGCAAGGACAAGCTTCAAGAGGAGATTGATGCATTTGAAGAAGCACCTAAGGCCTTGGTAAAGTGGGTTCCCAAGACTACGTCAAGTTCTACTTCATCAAGTACAACTACTACACCAAGGATTCCCATCAAGATGATGTGGATCCCGAAGAAGAAAAACTAGAGAGTTCTTGAGGGTGACTCCGCCAACATTCTTCACTCATATCATTATGGCAAGGACAAGTGCAATCAACTTCCATATCTTGCACTAGTTCAAGGAGTCACAAACCCTCATGTTGGTAAGGCAAGGGACAAGGTAACCTAATGTTTTCATGGACATCATTTTGTGTGTGCATCACTCTATGTCTATGGATATTCTTGTTTGTTCCTTGTGGGACTAACCCATGTAGGTATTGAAAGTGCAACTCACTCCAAAGGATTGCTCCAAACAATCTACATCAACATTGAGCATCCACATCTTCAACACCTACATGAAGTCATCATCGACAAAACCCAAGGTTAGTTCATCCTCTAAGGGGGATCTCACATCTAGGGGAGCTTAACTCTAAGAATTGAGTCAAAGCAACTCTAATGATGTGAACACATAAATGTTTTATATAAAAGTGGAAACCCCACTTGAGCTTAAACGATGAGTATGACCTATGATCAAATGTTCTCATTTGACTCATAAGTCAATATACTCATATATAGATGACCTACTCATCGCCAATTGTTTGATAGATGCTAGAATTGGTTGTGCATGCTTTGTCACATATTTCATTTGTCATCTTATTGTGTGAGCATGTTGGTTGCATATTTACTCATTCGAGGACATCCACTTGTTGTTTTGATTGATTGGCTTTTTCTTCGCCAAGTGGATGGACAAGAATGCCTAAGAACCTTCTCTAGCTATCTATATTTTTCTCGCCTCAAACTCTATTCATGCTAAATCACAAAATTTGATCAAGTCGATTCGAACCACTGCAGTGAGGAGCACTCGAGTCCCCGATTCATCATAGACTTAAACTTCCAAAACTTCTTTGTGATTTTCGGTCCGACCGATTCCTCCATTTTGGTCATACCGAGATAAGTCGATCTAGGTTTTCATCTCGGTGCAACCGATTTGTACTTTTCGGTCACACCGAGTTGCTATAATCTGTTCACGCTTTTGCATCTCGATGCCACCGAGTTGTACCACTTCGGTCACACCGATGTGGTCGGGCTATATATACGCACGGGCAAAATTTGGAAAACTTTCTCCGAATCTTCTCGCCCAAGATAGCTCGCTCGCCAACTTGGTTCACGGATCGTCGACTTGCCGCCAACCGCCTCCTCGTCGCTGGTCTCCGCCATTAACGGAATTCTCCTCCGCCGTTGTCAGCCAGAAGCGAGTTCCCGCCAACTAGGGTATGAACTCGATCACGCTGCTTTCCTCGTCCGATTCTCAGCACATTGTGTTCATTATGCATCTTGCCATGATTGAAACACTCCTATCCAATCAAATCAATCCTTAGAATAGTTGCGATTCAAAATTTAGGTTAGGTTTCACCAAACCATCTCGGACCCACCGAGTTGAAAATCTCGTCCCACCAATTTGGCTAATGCCATTGCACTAGTAAGTCTCGGTCTGACCGAGAATTGCTAATCGGTGTGACCGATTTCAGAACTTTGTGAAACACTAGCAGTCTCGGTGCCATCAATCGTGACTGGCCTCGACCGAGTTCACTAGTTTAGGTTCCAAAACTGCTTCGTATCACCGAGTTTAAAATCAGTAGATCCAAATGTTTTCAGTGGGAAACTAAAACTAAGTTTTTGAATCCTTATTTTACAAAAATCTCTGAATTTTGTGATGCTCATCCACTCTACCTCATCTATAACTATTCACGTGGTCAGATTCAGCTGAACAAAGATGTCGCATCAAAGTGATAGCCGTAACAAATCAAGAGCAGATCCAATTGAGCGAGTGCACTAGTCCCTCAAGCAGCTCAGATGAGGGGAGGCACACCGAGCAATTTGCCCAAGGCTGCCACAAGGACAAGAAAGAAGAAGACCTCGAGTCCGAGGATGAGGATTATGTGGCAGCTTGAGGATGAGGCAAGCTCCAAGAAGAAAGTGCTCAAGAGGGAGTTCAGCTCATCTCGCAGCTCAGCCTGGTTTGAAAATCAAAAGGCCAGCAGGTAGACAACCAATGTCCAAAGCCGAGTGTCTACTCAAGCTCCTTTGGAATCTCAACCCAAAGAGCCTGTCACAGAGGGAAAGAAAAGGAAAGAAAGGGTCAAGAAGACCATGGCAAGAGTGATTGGGAAGCCTTCCATGATGGAAGAGGAGGAAGAAGAAGAGGTTGCGAACCAGCACCCAAGGCACAAAAGCTGATGGGTGATGCTATCAAATCGTGGGCTGCAACTTCCAAGCCCAAAGCTGCCCCCACGCCCAAGAATGCACCCAAGAGTAATATAAGGAGCATACCAAAGAAGCTGAAAAGAACAAGGCCCCAATGCCCGAGGTTGATGCCGAGGAAGATGAAGAAGGCAGGTCCTAAGGAAGCTCAAACCCAAGATCCTGCATCACAATGATGCTCATCCTATGGCTGAAAACATGAAGATCGGAGAGATCATGGGTTGAGGCTATGGAGAGAGTCGATCCATATGCCACGAGGAGAAGGACTGTGTGGACTACAGTGTTCCACACCAAGGAGCAGCAAAAGCTCAAAAGCTCAAGACTCTACATTTTACATTTTAGTGATCCAAGATCACATTGAGTCTATAGGAAAAGCCAATACTATCAAGGAGGGATGAGGTGTTGCTTAATGAGCCTCTTGCTCCATGTGCTTAGTGATATGCTTCAAAACCCTCCACTACTTTCTCACATCCACATATGACCTAAACCCAAAGTCAAACTCGCCCTACCGATTCTTTCTATCCGCGCCACCGAGTTCAAATGTCATAGCCACTACCACAAACCCTAGGCAAATCGGTTTCACTGATAGGGATCTCGGTCTCACCGAGATGGGATTGTAATCTCTCGCTTCCCTTCGTAACGCTTTCGGTCTAACCAAGTGAGCGATCGGTCCCATCGAGATTGCAATGTAAACTTCGCTTTCCTTCAGAATCGTTCGGTCTCATCGAAGAGCGAATCGGTCCCACCGAAGTTTACTCGACCAACTCTCCGTTAGCTAATTACCAAAATCAGTCTCACCGAAGTTTGTGTAATCGGTCTCACCGAGATTACGTTATGCCCTAACCCTAACCAAATCGGTCCTACCGAGATGCATGTCGGCCCCAATCAAAACCCTAACGGTCCCTAGGTTTACTAAATCGGTCCGACCGAGTTTGTTGATTCGGTCCCACCGAGTTTGGTAAATTGTGTGTAACGGTTAGATTTTGTGTGGAGGCTATATATACCCTCCACCTCCTCTTCATTCGTGGAGAGAGCCATCGAACAAACCTACACTTCCAACTTACCAGCCTCGAGAGAGAACCACCTACTCATGTGTTGAGGCCAAGATATTCCATTCCAACCATATGAATCTTGATCTCTAGCCTTCCCCAAGTTGCTTTCCACTCAAATCTTCTTTCCACCAAATCAAAATCCTGTGAGAGAGAGTTGAGTGTTGGGGAGACTATCATTTGAAGCACAAGAGCAAGGAGTTCATCATCAACACACCACTTGTTACTTCTTGGAGAGTGGTGTCTCCTAGATTGGCTAGGTGTCACTTGGGAGCCTCCCACAAGATTGTGGAGTTGAACCAAGGAGTTTGTAAGGGCAAGGAGATCGCCTACTTCGTGAAGATCTACCGCTAGTGAGGCAAGTCCTTCGTGGGCGATGGCCATGGTGGGATAGACAAGGTTGCTTCTTCGTGGACCCTTCGTGGGTGGAGCCTCCGTGGACTCACAAGAATCTACTCCTACGTGGGTTGAAGTCTCCATCAACGTGGATGTACGATAGCACCACCTATCGGAACCACGACAAAAACATCCGTGTCTCCAATTGCGTTTGAATCCTCCAAACCTTTCCCTATACATTCTTGCAAGTTGCATGCTTTAATTTCCTCTGCCAATATACTCTTTGCATGCTTGCTTGAATTGTGTGAAGATTGCTTGACTTGTTCAAAGATAGCTAAAATCTGCCAGTGTCTAAAATTGGGAAAAGGTTAGGTTTTTATTGGTAAAGTAGTCTAATCACCCCCCTCTAGACATACTTCAAGGTCCTACAAGTGGTATCAGAGCTTTGGTCTCCATTCGCTTTGATTTCCATAGCTTTTGGTGGTCATAGCCTTGGTTTCACAACCTAGGAGAGTATGGCGTCTAGCGAGGTAAATTATCACCGTAGAGGTCCTTACTTTGATGGCACTAATTTTGCTAGTTGGAAGCATAAGAAGAAAATGCATATTCTCGGACATAACCCCGCCGTTTGGGCTATTGTGTGTATTGGTTTGCAAGCTGAATTCTTTGATGGGAGAGAACCGAACCATGAAGCTAGCGCGGAAGAGTTGAAGATGCTGCAATACAATGCTCAAGCTTGTGATATCCTCTTCAATGGCTTATGCCCAGAGGAGTTCAACAAAATCAGCCGTCTTGAGAATGCAAAGGAAATTTGGGATACCTTGATTGATATGCACGAAGGTACCGACTCCGTCAAGGAATCCAAGTTGGATGTGCTCCAAAGTCAGCTTGACAAGTTCAAAATGAAGGATGGTGAAGGTGTCGCTGAAATGTACTCTAGGCTTGCTCTTATCACAAATGAGATTGCCGGCTTAGGAAGTGGAGAGATGACCGATAGATTCATCATCAAGAAGATCCTAAGGGCATTGGATGGAAAATATGATACCGTGTGCACATTGATCCAAATGATGCCCAATTACAAAGATCTCAAGCCTACGGAAGTCATTGGAAGAATTGTTGCTCATGATATGTCACTCAAGGATAAGGAGGAACTTCACAACAAGTCGAGTGGTGCTTACAAAGCCTCATGTGAAGCCCCCACATCATCAAGTGAGAAACAAACCTTCAATGAAGAATTGAGCTTAATGGTGAAGAACTTCAACAAATTCTACAAGAGTAGAAGCAAAGAAAGAAGCTCTAAGTCAAGGTCCTACAATGACAAAAGATCTTCTAGTCGAGAGCGCAATTGCTACAATTGTGGGAGACCCGAATACTATTCCAATGAGTGTACGTCACCCTACAAAAGAAGAGAAGATTCTCCCAAGAGAAGAAATAGAAGAGAAGAATCACCACCAAGAGAGAGAAGGAGTAGAGATGATCGTTATGAACGAAGACCCTCACGAAGAAGCAAGGATTCGGAAAGGAAGGACAAGTCATCAAAGAGCTACACAAAACGAAGACATCAAGCTCATGTTGGTGAATGGGTATCCGGCTCCGACTCCGGCCATCACTCAGAGAGAAGCTATCACTCCGACTCCGAATACACTCAAGATGAAGGAGTTGCCGGTCTAGCACTTGTGTCAACCAACTCCTACGACATATTTGAATCACCAAATGAAGGAATTGGTAGATGCTTCATGGCCAAAGGTCCTAAGGTAACACACCCCGAGTATGTTGATTTTGATGTTGATGAAGATGACGTGCTAGGTGATGATGATTTACTTGTTGACAACTCTAGTGATGAATACTATGATGAAACGTCAATTAATCATGCTAATCAAGATGAAACGAATGACAATGATAAGGAGAAGATTGAGCGTCTAACTAAAGAACTAAACACTCTTAAGTTAGCTCATGAAACTATCTTCGAAGATCATCGAGAACTTTTAAGGGCTCATGAGAAGTTACGCTTTGAAAAGCTCAATCTTGAGAAAGAGCATGAGTTCTTAAAGGCAATCAATGATGATCTCCGTAAGAAAAGTTCTTCTTACATCGCCAAGCGTTTACTCCTATCTACTTACATGCCTCAAGTCAAGTCTAGTAACAAGAACAAGAAAGATTCTTCCTCTAGTAGTAACAATAATAATGCTAAATCCAATATTGTTGCTTCTAGTAGTTCTCTTGATTCCACTAATGATCCTCTTAGCCAAGTTACACTTGAGCAAGAAATCAGCTTATTGAAGGAATTATAGAGAAAGGTGTATACAAGAGTCTTGCCGAGTAAGCAATTTGAGGAAATTGTACGCAAGCAAGGAAGGCACCGAAGAATCAAGGTGTTGGTTTTGAACGAAAGTTCAATGCCAATGGAGTTGAGGGAAGAAGATCAATACCCCAAGACGAAGTTTGTTCCTCAACAAGAGAAGTATGATCCTACTTCCTTCAAGGAACACAAGCACAAGATGATCTTTCACCACAAGACCACAAGAACAAAGGCAAGGACAAGCTTCAAGAGGAGATTGATGCATTTGAAGAAGCACCTAAGGCCTTGGTAAAGTGGGTTCCCAAGACTACGCCAAGTTCTACTTCATCAAGTACAACTACTACACCAAGGATTCCCATCAAGATGATGTGGATCCCGAAGAAGAAAAACTAGAGAGTTCTTGAGGGTGACTCCGCCAACATTCTTCACTCATATCATTATGGCAAGGACAAGTGCAATCAACTTCCATATCTTGCACTAGTTCAAGGAGTCACAAACCCTCATGTTGGTAAGGCAAGGGACAAGGTAACCTAATGTTTTCATGGACATCATTTTGTGTGTGCATCACTCTATGTCTATGGATATTCTTGTTTGTTCCTTGTGGGACTAACCCATGTAGGTATTGAAAGTGCAACTCACTCCAAAGGATTGCTCCAAACAATCTACATCAACATTGAGCATCCACATCTTCAACACCTACATGAAGTCATCATCGACAAAACCCAAGGTTAGTTCATCCCTCTAAGGGGGGATCTCACATCTAGGGGGAGCTTAACTCTAAGAATTGAGTCAAAGCAACTCTAATGATGTGAACACATAAATGCTTTATATAAAAGTGGAAACCCCACTTGAGCTTAAACGATGAGTATGACCTATGATCAAATGTTCTCATTTGACTCATAAGTCAATATACTCATATATAGATGACCTACTCATTGCCAATTGTTTGATAGATGCTAGAATTGGTTGTGCATGCTTTGTCACATATTTCATTTGTCATCTTATTGTGTGAGCATGTTGGTTGCATATTTACTCATTCGAGGACATCCACTTGTTGTTTTGATTGATTGGCTTCTTTTTCTTTGGCCAAGTGGATGGACAAGAATGCCTAAGAACCTTCTCTAGCTATCTATATTTTTCTCGTCTCAAACTCTATTCATGCTAAATCACAAAATTTGATCAAGTCAGATTCGAACCACTCTGTGTGAGGAGCACTCGGAGTCCCCGATTCATCATAGACTTAAACTTCCAAAACTTCTTTGTGATTTTCGGTCTGACTGATTCCTCCATTTTGGTCATACCGAGATAAGTCGATCTAGGTTTTCATCTCGGTGCAACCGATTTGTACTTTTCGGTCACACCGAGTTGCTATAACTGTTCACAGTTTTGCATCTCGATGCCACCGAGTTGTACCACTCGGTCACACCGACAGGGTCGGGCTATATATACGCACGGGCAAAATTTGGAAAACTTTCTCCGAATCTTCTCGCCAAGATAGCTCGCTCGCCAACTTGGTTCACGGATCGTCGACTTCGCCGCCAACCGCCTCCGTCGCTGGTCTCCGCCCGTCAACGGAATTCTCCTCCGCCGTTGCCGCCAGAAGCGAGTTCCCGCCAACTAGGGTATGAACTCGATCACGAGTGCTTTCCTCGTCCGATTCTCAGCACATTGTGTTCATTATGCATCTTGCCATGATTGAAACACTCCTATCCAGTCAAATCAATCCTTAGAATAGTTGCGATTCGAAAATTTAGGGTTAGGTTTCCGCCGAAACCATCTCGGACCCACCGAGTTGAAAATCTCGGTCCCACCAATTTGGCTAATGCCATTGCACTAGTAAGTCTCGGTCTGACCGAGAATTGCTAATCGGTGTGACCGATTTCAGAACTTTGTGAAACACTAGCAGTCTCGGTGCCACTGAACTGTGACTCGGTCTGACCGAGTTCACTAGTTTAGGTTCCAAAACTGCTTCGGTATCACCGAGTTTAAAAATCAGTAGATCCGAAATGTTTTCAGTGGGAAACTAAAACTAAGTTTTTTGAATCCTTATTTTACAAAAATCTCTGAATTTTGTGATGCTCATCCACTCTACCTCATCTATAACTATTCACGTGGTCAGATTCAAATGAACAAAGATGTCGCACCAAAGTGATAGCCGAACAAATCAAGAGCAGATCCAATTGAGCGAGTGCACTAGTCCCTCAAGCAGCTCAGATGAGGGGAGCAGAAGCACTCCGAGCAATTTGCCCAAGGCTGCCACAAGGACAAGAAAGAAGAAGACCTCAGAGTCTGAGGATGAGGATTATGTGGCAGTTGAGGATGAGGCAAGCTCCAAGAAGAAAGTGCTCAAGAGGGAGTTCAGCTCATCTGCAGCTCAGCCTGGTTTGAAAATCAAAAGGCCAGCAGGTAGACAACCAATGTCCAAAGCCAGAGTGTCTACTCAAGCTCCTTTGGAATCTCAACCCAAAGAGCCTGTCGCTGCAGAGGGAAAGAAAAGGAAAGAAAGGGTCAAGAAGACCATGGCAAGAGTGATTGGGAAGCCTTCCATGATGGAAGAGGAGGAAGAAGAAGAGGTTGCAGAACCAGCACCCAAGGCACAAAAGCTGATGGGTGATGCTATCAAATCAGGGGCTGCAACTTCCAAGCCCAAAGCTGCCCCCACGTCCAAGAATGCACCCAAGAGTAATATAAGGAGCATACCAGCAGCTGAAAAGAACAAGGCCCCAATGCCTGAGGTTGATGCTGAGGAAGATGAAGAAGGGCAGGTCCTAAGGAAGCTCAAACCCAAGATCCCAGACCACAATGATGCTCATCCTATGGCTGAAAACATGAAGATCAGGAGAGATCATGGGTTGAGGCTATGGAGAGAGTCAGATCCATATGCCACGAGGAGAAGGACTGCTGTGGACTACAGGTTCCACACCAAGGAGCAGCAAGACTTTTATGAGACTATCTTGCTGGATAAGAAGCCCATAGTTTGCGATATGAGATGGGTCGACTGGACCTACATGAAGGAGAACGCAGAACACTACCTGGAGTATATGATAGCTTCAAGGCGTGTGGAGTTGCTGATTTTGTTGGGCGTAAGCTCACCAACTGCAATTCGACTCCACAAAGACATTCTATCCAGATGGCGGATAGTGTGGATGTCGAAGGAACCAGATATCGCCTACCATAGAGGAATGGGCAAGTTTGATCAATGCCCCAAAGGAAAGTGAGGATGACCTGCACATTTATGGTAAGAAGAAAATGGATCATAACTCTATGTCGCAGATGTACAAGGAGATCCCGATGATGCACTTGAGTCCTTCAAGTTTGGATCAGTCCATTTTCTCGTTGTCGTGGCTGCCTACGATCAACTGGATCTTAAGGCATACTCTATTGCCCAAATCAGGTGACCATAACATGATTAGAGGGCATGCAATAAATTTGCTTCATGTTTTGATGTGCCTCGAAATTCAAGGTCATGAGCCTCATAGTTGAGACAATTAAGAGGACAGCAGCAGACTGTAAAAGGAGCTGTGGTTATGCCCTCATGATTCGTGGAGTTGATAAACTCAAGATGGGCACAGAAAGTATCTATTGGATAAGGAACACATGGTTCTCTATCCTGAATTTGAGGACAATCGAGTTGTCATGACTGAGAATGAACCATCATCAGTGCAAACTCAGGAGAGAAAGGAGAAGGCAAGGCAAGAGAAAGCTGCAAAGATGCCCACTCTAGAAGAGGCATCGGAGTACTTTCTGAAGAACAAGTAGGAGCAGCTTGGTTACTTGATGGCATCAACTCTACGGATTGAGAAGGGATTGGCCACCCTAACTCAAAACCAGGAGAGCCTGGAGAGAATCATGGAACAAAATTCTATGATCTTGATGTCAAAGTGATCGAGATTCATCCACTGTGGAGCGGTTACAAGATGATATGCAGGAGAGGAAGGGCAAGACGACAACTGATGCATTTGCCAGAGTGCCTAGAGCTCAGAGGTCAGCTGCAGTGCCAACTACAGACACCAGAGCCACTTCTTCAGCTCCAGCTCAACCAGCTCCAGCTCCAACTTCTTCAGCTCCTACCACGCTCATCGATGCTCATCATTGGAGTCCTGTCTACACCACCACCAGAAGACCAAGCCTGAGAGACGACATAGTGCTATGCATTTTCTAGGAACTTTTTGGTAACTTGTTGCCAAAGGGGGAGAAAAATGTATAGGTCATAGGCTTCAAGAGAGAGAGATTTGCTTTTTTTCTCTCTTCTCTTCTTGGTTGAACTTTATTTGCGTTTGATTGCTTGAGATACTATGCATTACCTATGAGACATTGATGATCATGTGTTTGATCATAAGCTACACTTATGCCTTTTATGATATTATCTTATTTATCCTTATATGATCATTCACTGTGCTTGATGATGAGTGCATGTATTCAATCGTTATTATTTTGAGCGCTCCACCAAGATGTATGTGAAATGGAAGAGTAACCCATGAGCCTAATTTCTTGTGCATTTGCAGTCCAAAGCAAATCTTAAGATATGCACAAATTTAGGGCGAGCTCTTGCTTATCACATACTTCTCAAAGCGACGATGTTTTTCAATTTTATTATCATTTGTCGAAGCTTTGATCTATATGTTGTCATCAATTACCAAAAAGGGGGAAATTGAAAGTGCAACTATCGCTAGGTGGTTTTGGTAATTCATAACAACATATAGCTCATTGAGCTAATACTATTCCAAGATGAATATTTCAGGAAAGCTCAATCATTGGCATGGCATGGATGATGAAAGTGGATCCCTCAAGATATTAAGGACAAAGGATTGGCTCAAGCTCAAAAGCTCAAGACTCTACATTTTACATTTTAGTGATCCAAGATCACATTGAGTCTATAGGAAAAGCCAATACTATCAAGGAGGGATGAGGTGTTGCTTAATGAGCCTCTTGCTCCATGTGCTTAGTGATATGCTCCAAAACCCTCCACTACTTTCTCACATCCACATATGACCTAAACCCAAAGTCAAACTCGCCCTACCGATTCTTTCTATCCGCGCCACCGAGTTCAAATGTCATAGCCATCGCCACAAACCCTAGGCAAATCGGTTTCACCGATAGGGATCTCGGTCTCACCGAGATGGGATTGTAATCTCTCTGCTTCCTTTGTAACGCTTTGGTCTAACCAAGTGAGTGATCGGTCCCACCGAGATTGCAATGTAAACTTTTGTTTCCTTTTCAGAACTTTTCGGTCTCACCGAAGAGCGAATCGGTCCCACCGAAGTTTACTCCGACCAACTCTCTCGGTTAGCTAATTACCAAAATCGGTCTCACCGAAGTTTGTGTAATCGGTCTCACCGAGATTACGTTATGCCCTAACCCTAACCAAATCGGTCCTACCGAGATGCATGTCATCCCAACCAAAACCCTAACGGTCACTAGGTTTACTAAATCGGTCCGACCGAGTTTGTTGATTCGGTCCCACCGAGTTTGGTAAATTGTGTGTAACGGTTAGATTTTGTGTGGAGGCTATATATACCCTCCACCTCCTCTTCATTCATGGAGAGAGCCATCGAACAAACCTACACTTCCAACTTACCAGCCTCGAGAGAGAACCACCTACTCATGTGTTGAGGCCAAGATATTCCATTCCAACCATATGAATCTTGATCTCTAGCCTTCCCCAAGTTGCTTTCCACTCAAATCTTCTTTCCACCAAATCAAAATCCTGTGAGAGAGAGTTGAGTGTTGGGGAGACTATCATTTGAAGCACAAGAGACAGGAGTTCACCATCAACACACCATTTGTTACTTCTTGGAGAGTGGTGTCTCCTAGATTGGCTAGGTGTCACTTGGGAGCCTCCCACAAGATTGTGGAGTTGAACCAAGGAGTTTGTAAGGGCAAGGAGATCGCCTACTTCGTGAAGATCTACCGCTAGTGAGGCAAGTCCTTCGTGGGCGACGGACATGGTGGGATAGACAAGGTTGCTTCTTCGTGGACCCTTCGTGGGTGGAGCCCTCCATGGACTCGCGCAACCGTTACCCTATGTGGGTTGAAGTCTCCATCAACGTGGATGTACGATAGCACCACCTATCGGAACCACGACAAAAACATCCGTGTCCAATCATGCTTGAATCCTCCAAACCTTTCCCTTTACATTCTTGCAAGTTGCATGCTTTAATTTCCGCTGCCAATATACTCTTTGCATGCTTGCTTGAATTGTGTGAAGATTGCTTGACTTGTTCAAAGATAGCTAAAATCTGCCAAAGTCTAAAATTGGGAAAAGGTTAGGTTTTTATTGGTCAAGTAGTCTAATCACCCCCCCTCTAGACATACTTCAAGGTCCTACAAATCTGCCTAAGGCTGCTACTAGGCATAGGAGGAAGAGGAATTCTGAGTCTGGAGATGAAGACTATGTAGCTGCTGAGGAGGAGGTCAGCTCCAAGAAAAAGGTGGTCAAGAAAGAGTTTGGCACAGTTGCATCTACCAAGCCTGGTCTTCACAAGAAGGCTCCTGCAAAGAGAGTGCCCATGTCTAAGGCCAGAGCCTCAACTCAGGATACAATTGAGTTCACTCTTGAGCCAAAAGAGGCTGGTGAAGGCAAAAATAGAAAAAAGAGGGTCAAGAAGACCATAGCCAGAGTCATTGGGAGATCCTCTATGATGAGAGATTCTGATAAGATGAAGAAGAGGAAGAGGATGCTGCACCAGCACCCAAGTCTCAAAAGCTGATGGGGGATGCCATCAAGTCTGGGGCCGCCCCTTCTAAGCCCAAGACAGCCCCCAAAGCTTCTGCTCCTGCTCCAAGACTGCACCAAAGAGGAGCACAAGGAATATACCAGTTGTTGAGAAGAAAAAGGCCCCAGTGCCTGAAACTGAAGTTGAAGAAGATGCTGAAGCCCAAGTGCTTAGGAAACTCAAGCCCAAGATCCCTGACCATGATGACAATCATCCAGTGGCAGAAAACATGAAGATCAGAAAGGATGCAGGTCTCAGACTATGGAGACAATCTGACCCATATGTTGTGAGGAGAAGGACTGATGTGGATTACAGGTTCCACACCAAGGAGCAGCAGGACTTCTATGAGACCATCTTGCTTGATAAGAAGCCAATTGCCTGTGATATGAAGTGCGCAGATTGGGATATATTGACGACAATGAAGACCATTTTCCAGGAGTGCATGAGAGCTTCAGGCTATGTGGAGTGGACAAGTTTGTTGGTCAGAAGTTGACCCAGTGGAATGATGAACTCATCATGCAATTCTACTCCACAACACATTTTTATTCTAATGGCAGAATTGTCTGGATGTCAGAAGGTACTAGGTACCAGTCTACAGTTGATGAATGGGCCAAATTGATCAATGCCCCTGCAGAGCAAGAGGATGACATAGATGTCTAGCCAAGAAGAAGAAGGATCACAACTCCATGGCTAATATGTATAAGGAAATTTCTGACAAAGCCTTGGAAACTCACAAGATGGGCCTGTCTACTATTTGTTGTCTGGATTGACCACAATCAACACTATCTTGAGGCATACCTTGTTGCCCAAGTCTGGAGATCATAAAATCATCAGAGGTCATTCCATCAACTTGTTGCAGTTGTTTGATGTGCCCCAAAAGTTCAAAGTTATGAGTCTGATTGTTGAGACAATCAAGAGGAAAGATGCAGATCAGAAGAGGTCATGTGGATATGCTCCACACATCCAAATGCTCATCAACTCCAAAATGGGCACATGCACTTACTTGTTAGACAAGAAACATCTTCCCTTGAGGCCTGATTTTGAGGACAACACAGTTGTCATGAATGAAGATGACCCCACGTCTGTAGAGGCTCAAGAGAAAAGAGAGAAAGGTAAAGCTGAGAAGGCAGCAAAGATGCCGAGTGCTGAAGAGGCATCTCAAGTATCTGAAGACAAAGCAAGATCAACTTGGATATCTGATTCAAGCCACCTTGAGGATTGAGAAAGGACTAGCCACCCTGACTTAGAACCAAGAAAGCCTAGAAAGGATCATTGAGACTAAATTCTATGATCTTGATTTAAAGGTGACAGAGATGCAGACATCAGTTGAGCAGCTCCAAGAAGAAGCTGAGGAGAGGAAAAGGCAGGTTACCACAGATGCCTTTCAAAGAGTGCCAATAGGTCAAAGATCTGCTGCAGTGCCAGTGACTGACACAAGAGCAACTACATCAGCACCTGCAGCCACAGCATCAGTAGCACCTCCAGTTGCCACTCCACCAGCTCGAACAACTTCAACAGATGCATTCATCCTTGGAGTCCTCTCAACGCCACCTCCCGAAGATCAAGCCTAGAGAGACGCATAGCACTATGCATTTTCAAGCTTTTTGGTAACTTGTTGCCAAAGGGGTAGAAAGTGTATAGATCATAGGCTTCAAGAGAGAGTGCTTTGCTTCTTTTTATCTCTTTTGCTATTTCGTTGATACTTATTTGTGTGCTTGCTTGATACATTATGTTTATGTGTGTGAGATACTTGTTTGATCATGTGGTTGGTCATATCATACATTAATGCTTGTGCTTGAATGATGCTATTATTTATCTCTCATATATGATCATTCACTTTGCCTTGGTGATGAGTGCATATTTTACTTTCTATCTTTTTGAGCGCTCCACCAAGATGTATGTGACATGGAAGAGTAACCCATGATCCTAATCGATTGTGCATTTGCATTCAAAAACAAATTTTAAATAATGCACAAATTTAGGGGGAACTCTTGCTTATCACATACTTCTTAAAGCGACGATGTATTTCAATCTTATTATCATTTGTCGAAGCTTTGATCTATATGTTGTCATCAATTACCAAAAATGGGGAGATTGAAAGTGCAACTATCCACTACTAGGAAAAGGGCTATAGATGGAATTGACACTAATGGCGCACCATCGTCTGATGCGCCATTAGTGTTGAAACTACTAATGGCGCACCCTGCCCACGGTGCGCCATTAGTACCAATTTTTTTTTTGAACTAGTGCTTTGTCCAAACATACTAATGGCGATTCACGGTGGTGCGCCATTACTAGTTGTAATTAGTAATGGCGCACCAGCCGTAAGGTGCGCCACTAATGTTATTTTTTTATTATTGTTTTTATTCCTTTTTTGCAAAAGTACTAATGGCGCACCACCGGGGTGCGCCATTAGTAACCTGGATTACTAATGGCGATTTGTTGTCTGGTGCGCCATTAGTAAGTGGGCAGCAACAAGATATTTTGGACAGCCTCTCCTCCCACACTCACTTTCTCCCCACTTCATTCTCTCCACCGCCTCCTCCTTGTCTCGGGTGCCTCCTCTTTTTCACCTCATTTCCACCATAGATTCATTCAAATTAAGTGGTTAAGTTACCTTGTTTTGCTAGGTAAGTAAGGGGGCAACTATATCTATGTATTTTCGTGGTGTTGCATATGTTTGTGGTGTTGCATATGTGTTTGTGTTTGGAGGTGTACCGGTATTTGAAATGCGATAGTTGCCAATATTTTGCCGGAATGTTGATTCATTTCCGCTTTAAGCGAGAATTTTGGCATTAAGCATTCTTTTTGGTCCTATTTTAGGGAAAGTCATGCCAAATTTTTTCTTGGTTCTAAAATATCGCTTTTGCTCTACCTCTGAGCGACCATGGTCCGCATGATGACCGAAGGCATCGTGAATAGGTTTTTGAGGTCCGCGAAGGCCGAGATGCTTCAAAAGAACGAGACGGAGATAAGATGTCCGTGTCGAAGATGCAAGCTGAATAGCCTTATTGCGGACCCGGATTCCGGGCAGGTGCGGGACCACCTGCTCTTGCGTGGTTTCATGGATGGCTATCGGTGGCAAGGTGATGAAGATGACTACGAAGTCATCCATGGGGGCCGGGCAAGAAATGAGGAAGGGCAGCAAGACAACCACCGCGGCTCGGGGCGAGAAGACGAAGAATCCCTGTGAGATGATCACGACGGTGATGTTGCATACGATCATCATGTAGAAGATGCAGGACATGATGATGATGCCGGGCGAGCGCATTTACGCCGACCATCGATGGGCTGGGTGCAGGACCCTCATATTCAAGAGCTGCTTCTCAAGCGCACGGATAACGCAAGAGCTGCCGCCCGAGAGAAAGCCAAGATGGATCAACTTGAGTTAGACGCGTTACTCCATTGTATGAAGGATGCAGGCCCGAGGATACCCGCCGAAAGTAACGCCATGGCTCGAGATGAAGGTAAAACACAAAATGACCGACGATGCTTCGACGAGAACATGTCATTCGCACGAACGCCTTCCCAAGGGGAACAAGTACCACCAGTTTGGAGGAGGCGAAGAAAATCGTGTGTCCTCTGGATTTACCGCACGTGAAATCAATGGGCATCGAGCGAGGAACGTGTCGAGAGTCTGCTTGGTACCCTGCTCAACATGCCGAGAGGACCAAAGATGGGCCAAAGCAAGGGCGACTTGAAATCAATGGGCATCGTGCAGAGCTTCACGCTATATATGATGATGATGATGATGATGATGATGATGATGATGATGATGATGAGGTGAAGCAGACACGTAAAGTCGTCCGCAAAGGCAAAAGGCCAAGAAGACCGGAAATGACTACCTCCCGCGTGCTTCACTCTAAGTCGAGGAGATCGAGCAGTTTTTCACCTGCCTCCTAGGAGTAAAACTTCCTTACGATTACGCTGGGAAGATAAGCGATACCTAGACCCAGCAAGCGAAGTTCAGCGGATGAAGTCTCACGACCGCACGCGTCCGATGACGCAGATATTTCCAGCAATAACCAGGATCATGGACGCGCACGTCCGGAAACGCTATTTGGCCTATGCAACTTCTTCGACGCCATCTCTCGAAGTTGATTGGCGTGAGGCAACTCGAAGGCTACAGAAGAGATCGTGGTGATACTATGTGAGCTTGAGATGTACTTCCGCCCGCATTCTTCGACGTTATGGTGCATCCGCTGGTCCATATAGTGGAGGATATCATCCAACTCAGCCGACGCTCCTGCACAAAGCATGATGCCGCTCGAAAGGATGAATGGTGTCATCAAAGGATACGTTCGCAACATGTCACGCCCGAAGGAAGCATAGCCAGGGCTTTCGATCAAGAGTGCATCTCCTCTCGCACGAATTATCTAGGCATCGAGAACCCGCTGGTCCGCCTGTCAACAGCACCTCGGCAGCTCGCTGGATGGGGTCACCGTGAGGGTCGCCGCAAATGCATGTCGACTTCGAGGGTCGACTCGCCGACTTTGAAAGAGCAAACCTAGTCGCGCTACAACACATAGACGTGGTCGATCCTTGGGTGGTAGAGCACAAAACCTTTATTAAGAAGACGACAATGACCGAGGCCAACAGAGGACGGACGGAGATATACTCAAAGAGCACAACTCATGTTTCACGCGTTGGTTGAAGCGAAGCTTCGTCGCACCCTTTACATGAGGATTCTTCCGCGGAAGAACAACTCATATTCGCCTTTGTCACAGGCGCCGAGCACAACCTCGATGACCTATGAGGCGCATTTATATGAACGGCTACACATTCTACACCGAGGCCAAGGACATGAAGAGCGATGGTTATCGAACTCCGGGTAACGATGGAATCCTACACCGTAACGACAAGGACAGATACTACGGAAGGATCGAGGAGATCTGGGAGCTGAGCTACTGCCGAGAGAAGGTCCCGATGTTCCGTGTCGATGGGCCAAGAACGCTATAAAAGAAGACCGTATTTCACCACCATGGTTATACCCGGCCAAATCCAAGATCATGGGCGCAAACGTCACCGCAAAAATGAGCCATGGGTACGGCTTCCCAAGTGGACCAATGCTTCTTCATTACCGACCATAAAAGCCCGGTCGTGTTGTCGTGAGGAGAGGCAAAGGAAGATCATCGGAATGGATGGAGTAGCCAATGAGCAAGACTTCGACAAGTACGGCGACCGAGGATCGAACATGACGACGATGATGAAGTAGCAGCATACACCACAAGAAGAAGCAGGACCACCCTACCTAAAGGACGTCTGCTCCACGTAAGAACTCCATTTGCGAAAAAGAAGGGCAAGAAGATTGTGAACAGATAGCTAGCTAAGATCGATTGTATTTAAATCGTAGCCTTCATTTCTCGATTGTATTTCATGGGTACTTTTGAACTATCATGAATATTTTTAAATTTCATGGACACTCGATCTCGATCCCCTCCATCTCGATCGCTATCCCACCTCGCCAGATCCGTCCCCGCCGAGCACCCCCACCCACGGCCGCCACGCCAACCCCCGCACCTCGATTCCCCTACTCAACCGCCGCACAATTCCGCACCACCACAAGACCGCCTTATAAAAGAAATAAGTATCAAACAGCTTTTTAAATGCTACTGTCTTATAAAAAATATTACTGTTATTATTTAAACAAGTTTGAACATATTTAAACACAAATAAGTATCAAACAGCTTTTAAATGCTAAAAAATTTGTGGAGCACTGGAGTCGAACCCAGGACCTCCTGGTGTGAGAACTGGCTGCTGACCAGTCGAGCTAGTAGAGGGGACTTGATGTGGATCAGTTCTGGTGGTACATAACCTGTTGGCTCGAGTTGAAATAAAAAAATACTAATGGCGCACCACGGTGAGGTGCGCCATTAGTATGGACATGCTAATGGCGCACCACGGTGAGGTGCGCCATTAGTATTGTGCCCGATCCCCTTCCCTCTCCCCTTCGCCCGGTCCCCCTCCCTCTCCCCCCGCCATTCCTCTCCTCTCGATCCACCGCCCGCCGCCCGCTCTGCCCACCCAGCTGCTCGCCCTCGCCTCGCCTCTCCCTCCCTCGCCTCTCCTCGCCTTCCCTCTCCTCGCCCTAGATCCCTTCCCTCTCCTCTCCGACGCGCTGCTCCCGCCGCCTCGGCGCTGCCCGCCGCCCAGACGCCGCCTCGACTCCGCCTCGACCCGCCCGCCCTTGCTGCCCGCCACCTCGCTGCCCGCCGCCTCGACGCGACCCCACGCCCGGGACGCCGCCCGTCCACACCACTGTCGCCGAGCACCACCACCACCCGGACCTCGTCCCGACATCCTCCCGCCCCACTCCCGGCATCCTTATCCTCTCCGACCGCCTCCTCCACCCGGCCCGCTCCTCCAAGGTAAGCTACCGCCCGACCCCTATCCCTTCCCTCCTCCCATCCCATCTCCATATGAGCATGATAATTTGCATGAACCTTGGATGCCTAAAATTTCAGATAGTTTTTTAACATGAGCTCTTAATCGAACCATGGATAATCTGAACCTTGGATAATTTGGATAACCTTGGATGCCTAAAAATTTCAGATAATTTGCATGATAATTTGCATGAACCTTGGATGCCTAAAAAAATGGCTCCATTGGGTTTTGGTGCTTCCCCATGGCCAGGACAAGATAACTTTATCATTGTGCTATGAGATTAAACAGGGAGAGGAATGCTAACGCTCCTTTTGCTTGGCAGTATAAAGTACTAGTAAGTATAGATAAGAGGTTGGTTTTTTGAGGAATCAACAAAACTGCAAGTTTACAGTGCAATATATAAATACTCCTCCATACTCCCTCGGGTGGAGGTAGAAAAGGGTCACGAGCCGGTCTTTGTGCTCGACAAGGTGCACACAGGAGAGGATCGCAACACAAACCCGAGAGGTGAGAGGAAGTTGATCTTGGCCACGACGCTGTTTGCCGCCCCGGTCGAGGTAGATATGTGAATGATGAGGCCTTGGTGCCCTCGGCCGGTAGCTGGGTGGAAGAAGCTTTAGCGGGTTGCGGCTGGGTAGAAAAGGGTTTAGTGGGTTCTTCTTTGGGTAGAAGAAGCTTTGGTGGGCTGCTGCTTGTCTTGGTTCTCATCAAAACAACCCAGCTGCGCTGAAATCCTCGATCGACTTGACATGAACCTGCAAAGGAAAGACAATATTAATAAATCACAACTCTACTAGATTGTTAAGTTGGGTGGGATGTAAAGCAAATCTTCTTCTAAGTGCAATATACTTAGTGCTGCTATATGAGTGTATAAATATTTGTTGCTATATAAATGTGAACAAAATTGTGCTTGTATATGATATTCTGCCATGAAGAAAGAATAGATAGTGTGGGTCCTGACCTTGTTTAATTTCTGCAATTCTTGTATATGATATTCTTTGGTGTGTATTGCATTCTCATCGTGGTTTTGATCACGTAACAAGAAGGAAAGGGCGATGAAGTACCTCTGCAGCAGATGTAAGTATTTGCCCACTTTGCGTAAGGAAGCCGTGCTAAAGAGAAGAAGCCACGTGGAAGGTGATTCTTGGTTATGTTTTTTAAAGCAATCCTTGGTTATGTTAGTGCCACTATATAGTACTTTACTATGAACACCCATCTTGGATGACCAATAGAAATTGCAGCCACATGTGCACCGATCTAATTTGAAACATCAATGAAAATTGAAAAAATTACTCTCATAGCACTACTTCTATTTGCATTTCCCAAACATATGGTTCTGTCCATCCTCATTTCCTGTCTTCCCTAATAACCATCATTAATTTATAGGTTTGCTGTGTGCCCGTGCTATTCCCTCGTCAAGAATTGATTTGAAAACCGGCAAGCTTTGATAATGTAAGAGTTACTTACTTGCTAATTAGCCAAGGGCATGTATTATAACGGTGGAATTTCAGCCATGATACACATAACGGTGAGTAAAGATGATAATATCATTTATGAGTTAGTCAACACAAGACGATGCCACATACTCTAATTACACGGAACTTGCAAAGATAAAAACAGAACCTTAATCGGCATGATCCTCGACCTGTAATTTCTACTTTTATGCCTCTCATACTCCACCAAAGATGTGAACCAACATCTTTCATTGTTATGCATATCAAACACCAAGGGTTATTTTCACTTAAAGTTTTAGAATGGGTGCATTACAATTCACCGATATCTAATAAGACACTGGCTGATATAATTATGGAATGTAACCAACCATGATAAATAAAAGGTGATGTTGTCTATGCATTACCAAAATGTATCTTTGTGAACAAATAAATTGGTACCAACAGCAATGCCATCTTCTCGTAGAATTAGAATACATGGACATGATCAGCTCAGCTCCTAACGCCATTCATCACATCAATTTCCCCTTATGTAACTCCAAATAAAATTTTATGTTGGTCTACCTAGTAGATGCCCATGGTTTGATTTTATGTTTGTTCCTATCAATACAAATGCTGAGCTATGTTCCATTTTTACTGTTCTTTGTGATAGTTTTTGCAACTTTACTTCCCATCTTAAGGCAAGCCCCATTTTTATCGTTCTTTGTTAGCAGAGCTGCTTGTTTCTAAGAACTTTGATACTATTTGGATCAAAGTTAAATGAGCACATAGATGACAAAAAAGTTCAGATTGTAAAATGTTCATTTTGCTGCTAGTGCCCATTTTGAGTAATTGCTTAGAGGGATGATCCTGTGAGCTGGTGGAGTGATTTGTTTTCTACATAAAGCTCTTTAGTCGACTGGTTTTGAAATACACATGAAGCTTCACCAGCTCTCGTGGTGTGGGATCCATGTGACATGTGAGATTGCATCCATGTCCACCTGGATAATGATTTTGCAGTACCCGAGAGGCCCTTGAGTTTGCCGAAATGTCGATTAACTTCCGCTCCGGCAAATTCGTACTCCATATGTCCTATTTTCAGAAAGGTCATGCTGAAATTTTCCGTGAATTTTAGCATGACTTTGCTAAAAATAGGACATATGGGGTACTTGTGACTAATGCATGGGCCGGGTATCTTAGTAGTTAATTAAGTAGGATCAAGTGCCCCGCGTACTTGTGACTAATGCATGGCTTTTAGGGTGCCTCGGTGTCGATAAAAACCGAAATGATGAAAGGTTAGGCTTTTAGGGTGCCTTGGCGTGAAAAACCCTCAATGATAAAAGCTTAGATTTTAGGATGCCTCGTGTCGACAAACCCTAAATGATGAGACCATGATCTTGTTCCTTGACAATAACCAACTTTTTGACCAAACTTTGTTTCTATTTAGAGAGAAACATGGCCCACAACGATGAGGCCGGGGTTCAAGGCAAGGCATTCAGGAGCTGTCCCAGAGATGGAGGAACAACCTCACTTGTATGAGGCCGCCGCCTTCCCCACCGATCCCGAGACCACGGATGGTGCCGCCGAGGATGACCACACCGATGCCACCACCGATGGTGCCGCCGAGGATGCTACCATCGATGATGGCGGCGCACGACGATGGCAGCCAACCAAGAGGCAACGGAAGGACGGCGCCCGATCGTGCTCGCACCCTCAAGGAGGAAGTTATCAAGTGGACTCCAACGGAATCCAACGGCGCCCGAACGAATAGTCAAGGGTACTCGCTTCAGCTCGGGTGCATTGTCCGGAGCACCGCCTCGATCAACACCGAGAACCCGAGGCATCCCGACCGAGGGAATTTGCGCAACCTCCTCTTCACGAAGCTGCACGAACGATACAAGTTCCCGCTGAATTTGAAAACACAAGCCTCAAAGGGAATAAAGTGAACAATGCTGCCTCACGAAGATGAGCAAGGCCCCGCCTACTTGGAAAAGCAATGTGAAGAGAACGATCGAGAAAGGTGAGAGTTATCGGAAGATCAAGGAGAAAATCCTTCGATCACCGAAGATGACTACAACGACTTCAAGATCAATTGCTCGAGCACCGCAAGCTCCCAATTAAGTGAGTGGGGAAACAAATGCGGAGCTGAACATAGGGGAACACACACTCGGTCCCGCGGTTCTGAATGGCGGAGCCTATATGGGACAAGGAGGAGGCGGACTGTGCGAGCAAGGCCTACCGCCTCTTTGATAAATACGGTGACAAGCGCATCAGAACTTTGTCGGGGCCGGTACAAGAAGGACCCGAAAACAAAGGAGCTTACCACGGATCCGAAGACCAGGCAGCTTGAGCTTGTTCTGGTAAGGAATACACCCCCGCGTAATTAGCTCCATATGGTTGCATTCTAATTAATGAAGCCAATTTCTAAATGGTTCACATTCCTTCCGCAGCGATCGAAAAGCAGAGCTGGGTCGACTAAGAGCAACCCTTGGGACACCACTCTAAATAGGGGTTGAATGTAATGAAGAACAAGGATAAGCTCGAAGTCCGGCGTCACCGGTCGTGTGGCCGCAAAGGCTTGTCGACAAAATGGGGTCATACTATACCGCTGGTGTGCGGAAGGAGAAAAGACCAGCTCGGAAAGCCAGCGCGAGAGGTTCAAGAACTCAAGGCACAGGTGGCGCGGATTCGGAGATTGTCCAAGAGCAAGTGGAACAACGACTCGGGCGACGATCACCGCCCTTGTGCCTACCTTGATCTCGGGTTGAGTCGTGGATTGCGGGCGGCCATCAGGGCCGCCCGATTCCTAGCTTCACAGCTAGCAACTCGCATAATGCGATGGCGGGGCCATTGGTGCCTCCGGAGGCGGCATTGGTGTCTCCGACGCCGCACGGAGCTTAATGCACCCGGTGTACGCCGCCGGCACCTCTTCAGCAAGCGGCCCTCCATCAATCGCCGCGCCGCCGTTGGCGGTAAGGTCGACATTAGCCGAGCTCGACGCCATCATCACGGTAACTAATTGCCTCTCTCGCCGAGGACTTCATCTCCTTGCCTTTGATCGGGCATCCCCGACGCCCTACATGTTTTCGCAGGCGCCGCCGACGCGTTCGTGCACTCTCCTCCACTTCATGAACAACGAGTTGGTCGATGTCGCCAAGGGCAAAATCGCTCAACCGGCAACCCTTGTTCCACGGTACCGGATGCCACCCAACTTGTTTAGGGTTCAACTGGTTCGGTGCTGCCGAGCTGCGACGACTTGTTACCTCCGATTCGACCCGTCGGGCCGACGATGAAGACGTGATGACCCTCAAGACCGCTTGAGCTGGCCCTGCTTTGGCGAAGAGCCAGATTCGTTTGGGGCGGGGACACCACCCCAAAGACAACACCGCCAATCGTGCTGGGCGCCAAGTCGGCCCCATGGCAAGACCGCCAGAACGGTGCGGACATCCCTATGCCATCGGATCCAAACATGCATATGGCACAGGATCGTAACGACGACGGCGACGACGATGATACATTTGGCAACGCCGATCAAGACTTTGCCGAGCATGGGTACGATGGCGACTTCATGGGGCCTCCTTCTCAAGAACCAAACCCAACAAAAGACGTGTGCGATCTAGCTGGTACCGCGGAGAAGCCAAGTTGCAACAGCGCCGTCGGCGTTCAGCTCTCAGAGACGCCTCCACCGCCGACTTCACCGAGCCTCGATAGGCGAGGTGCGAAATACTATCAGCCCCAACACACTCAAGAAGGCGGTCTGTGAGCGAACTCGGTCCCATTACAGAGAAGAAGAAGGCACGCAAAAGAAAGACTAAGAAGGGTGCGAGCCAGCCGCACCGAGTACGATCCGTGCTCGGGGCGGACCACCTTCACCGCAGGATATCTCGAGGAGGGTGCATGTGGCGGGTAGGGCGATGCTACCGACAAATATGCTCAATGCTGCAACCGTGCTATGCGGAGTCTGCATGATGTGTTCTTTCTTTGGAGAAGCGGCGTCTCGTGGAGAAGGATGTGGCATACCCGGTTTCGCGGCCAAGGTGCCGAGGGCAAGGGCTTTGTGGATAACTCCATCGGGCGTCACGATCGTCCTGCGTTTTGATGACATCCACGCTATGTTGAACCTTCATCCGCTGCACTACACCTTCGCTCGCTATTTTCGCGAGTATGGAGATGCGGATCATTCGCGACAAGACCGGGACATCGTGATAGTCGACCCTTCTACATGCGTGCCAAGATCTTGGGCAGCGCTGGGACCGCAAGTCGCGAGTTCTTACCTCGAAGGCGCATTCGCAAACCAAGATAAGGATAACTTCCTCGTGCCTTACTTTCCCGAGTAAGTCCTCCTCAACCGCCCGTAACATATGAATTCTTACATTTCGATCGCTTTTCTTTTAACATTCCGTGTTTTCTGCAGTGACACATGTTGCACGCCATCCTCCTAAGCCCCAAATATTCCATGGCCACGTATTTCGACCCGGACCGTCACCGAACGTAGACTACACAAATGTCAAGAAGGTTCTTGATGATGTTCTCCCGGCTCGCCAAATCTGGAGGCACCTTCACCAGCCTATTCGTAAGTATGGCAAGCACGTGTTCTCCCACAATCGACGTTCGCTCGTCAAGCAGCCGCTGGCGGTCGAAGGGTGCCTACTACGCCATCCATCACATGCGGGCGATCGTGCGGGACCATCATCAACTTCGCTACCGAGTAAACTCAAAGATTGGGCCGCGAGCGTGTCGGCAATCCAGACGTGGACCTCCGACAAGAATTCTTTCGCATCCAAATGGAGTTTGCGGAAATCATCCATCAAGATGTCCTTCGTTACCTCGGGCAGTTCTACCTCGAAATCAACCGTCCAACAAAGGTGACATCGACACAATGCTACAAATGCAGTGACAACGACCGTTATTTCATGACTCCCATGATAGACGGCGGCTTCATCCACGCTCCGGTCCCTTGAGTCGAGTCGAAGCGGTGATGTCGTGTCTAGTTCTCAAACATCGATTGGCTCATGTTGTAATTAAACTTTAATGAACTTGTAGTATGTCTCTTTGGTTTCGAGAGTCGTTCAACTTAGATGTAATCGATGCTATTAATGTCTTGCTTTTCTCTTCCGATCGCTCGCTGCATACTTATATATTGCTTATGTATTGTCTGTGAATTGGTACTAACGTTTCGCTTGGCTAGTGCATAGCGATGTCGACGTATGTCGTGTACAAGGGTAAGGTTCCGGAGTCTCGATGATCGGGAGGAGTGTCGGAGACAGGTTCACCGATTCAGCGATAATATTACAAAGGGTACACCACTAGGGCCGAGGCCGAATCTAGATACGCCCGCTATCTAGCGGGAGAGGGGAGGGAGCGTTGGAGGAACCGGATGAAGACGAGTTTCATCGTGATGATGCTCATTGTGATGACCGCAGCTCTCTTCTATGTGATGGTAGTTTAGATGATCGATATCGACTTGTAATGTGAAGACAAACTCGCTACTCGCGGTCTCGAGACTTGTAATATAATGTTCTATCTTTGTTCGGTCTTTTCAATTCGGAGACTAATATGTTCGGAGACTAATATGATGAATTGTATTCAAAGACTAATCTTCTATTGTATTTGATGAATCTGTTGTTGATGTGTGCTGTCTATATTTTGTCAAATTATACATTTTGTAACCTGTGCAAAAACAGAAAATAAAAAATAAAAAACCTAATATTCATACTAATGGCGCATCACATGATAAAGGCGCCATTAGTATGACAAAGGCATACTAATGGCTCATCATCGGTAGTGCGCCATTAGTATGCCGCGTTACTAATGGCGATTCAGAGGTGGTGCGCCATTAGTATGCCAAAGCACTGGTATACATGGCCCCGGGAGGCATACTAATGGCGCACTGACCTATACTAATGGCGCACTAGGTGATGCGCCATTAGTAAAAATTACTAATGGCGTGCTATTAATGGCGCACCACAGATGCGCCATTAATAGCCATACTAGGTGCGCCATTAGTAGGGGTTTTTCTAGTAGTGATCCCTAGGTGGTTTTGGTAATTCCTAACAACATATAGCTCATTGAACTAATGCTCTTTCAAGATGATCATTTCAGAAAGTTCAATGATTGACATGGCATAGACTAGGAATGTGGACCTCTCAAAATGCTAAGGACACATATTGGCTCTAGCTCAAGACTCTATATTTTCATTTTAGTGATCCAAGATCACATTGATTCCATAGGAAAAGCCAATACTATTAAAAGGGGATGAGGTGTTGCTTAATGGCTTGCTTGCTCAAAATGCTTAGTGATATGCTTCAGAAGCCCTCAACCACTTTCTCATTTCCACATATGTCCCAAACCAAAACTCAAACTCGGTCCCACCGATTTGATCTATCCGGCGCCACCGAGTTCACTTGACATAGCCATAGCCAGAAACCCTAATCGGTTCGATCTCACCAATAGGGGTCTCGGTCTCACCGAGATGGGATTGCAAACTCTTTGTTTCCCTTCGTAACGTTTCGGTCTAACCGAGATGAGCAATCGGTCGCACCGAGTTTGCAATGCAAACTCTCTGTTTTCCTTTCGTGACGTTCCGGTCTCACCGAAATGAGCGATTCGGTCCCACTGAGTTTGCCTGACCAACTCTCTATTTGCCTATTACAGAAATCGGTCTTACCGTGTTTATGTGATCGGTCTCACCGAGATTACGTTATGCCCTAACCCTAATGAAATCGGTCCCACCAAAAAGCCTAACGTTCACATTTTGAACTAATTCGGTCTGACCGAGATTCATGATTCGGTCTCACCGAGTTTGGTAAATTATGTGTAACGATTAAATCTTATGTGGAGGATATATATACCCCTACACCCACTCTTCGTTCATGGAGAGAGCCATCAGAACGTGCCTACACTTCTACCATTCATTTTCTGAGAGAGAACCATCTATTTATGTGTTGAGACCAAGATATTCCAATCCAACCACAAGAATCTTGATCTCTAGCCTTCCCCAAGTTGCTTTCCACTCAAATCATCTTTCCATCAAATCCAAATCCGTGAGAGAGAATTGAGTGTTGGGGAGATATCATTTGAAGCACAAGAGCAAGGAGTTCATCATCAACACACCATCTATTACCTTTTGGAGAGTGATGTCTCCTAGATTGGTTAGGTGTCACTTGGGAGCCTCCGTCAAGATTGTGGAGTTGAACCAAGGAGTTTGTAGGGGCAAGGAGATCGCCTACTTCGTGAAGATCTACCCTAGTGAGGCAAGTCCTTTGTGGGCGATGGCCATGGTGGGATAGACAAGGATGCTTCTTCATGGACCCTTTGGAGCCCTCCGTGGACTCACGCAACCGTTACCCTTCGTGGGTTGAAGTCTCCATCAACGTGGATGTATGATAGCACCACCTACCGGAACCACGGGAAAAATCTTCGTGTCTACATTGCGTTTGCTCCCTCCAAACTGCTCCCTTTACCTTCATATGCAATGATTTACATTCCGCTGCTATACTCTTAGATTTGCATGTGTAGGTTGATTGCTTGACTTGTGCTACGTTGTTAAAATCTGCCAAAATTTAAAATTGGAAAAATGCTAGATTTTTATTAAGTCAAGTAGTCTAATCACCCCCCTCTAGACATACTTTCGATCCTAGATGCGCTGGTCGTATGATGCCTGAGTATGATGACTTCCCGATTGTCTACCACAACAAGTTTTACCCGGCTCCGGCGAGGGAGGGGCAATGGCGGTGGCGCGCCTTTGGCTCGCTTCAGTACGCTTGTAGTCGCTGGGTGGTCCATAGCTCTGTCGTTGTTTGTACTACCATGATTGAAGATGAATGGATTGAAAGTTTCTGAAAAACCAAAAAAGAAATACACACACATAAAAAGTTACATTTACGCTAAAGCACATCGAGATGTGCCCTAAATATTACACATCTAAGTCATATGCCATTGATTTTACGTGAAGATTCGTGCAATCATTTTCTTTATTCTTTTTCTTTTTTCCTTCTAGTTTGATTGAGTCACTTAGATGTGTAATAACTAGAACACGTCTAAATATGCCTAAGATAGAAGAAGAAGAAAAATCAGCAGACACGGGTGTTCTCCGAAGCGAAACATCGGGGCTATCGCTGTCATGCTTTCGCATCTTCTTGGTAGATCGATCCTGTTTCCCGCGCGGCCCGGCGCGTCGTACGTTACGTACGTGGAGGCTAGCAAACGGCATCTGCCGCGCAGGCCAGACGGTATCCGGCGTACGTGTAGCCTGGTTTGCCACAGAATTATTTTCCGTTGCAGCACAGGTGGGAAAGCAATAAAAAGCAGGCGCCGTCCGTCCCTCTCCCTCCCACCAATCGTCCCCATCCCCATCCCAGCTCCAACGTTCACGTGTTGAGCGAAGCGAAGCGCTTCGGGACACACATGATCCTCGCAACTGCAGCAGCAGCGGCCCACTGGCACAGAGGCCTAGAAAAAGACACGGCGACGAGTCCCATTGTTAAGCCCATCCGAAGCCCGGAGATGCTCACCGTCACCGGCACTAATCGACACCGGAAGCGTCCAGATGCTCACTGTCACCGTCACTAGTCGACACCGAAAGCGCCCTGTAAACGCAACGCAACGCATGAGGCGTGATTTAAGAAAGCGAAAGGGACGGAGAAACACGTTCTCCAACAGTCTAGGTCGTTTTCTTTACTATTTCCCCCACCGCGCTTGGAGTGCACTCCACACGTTGCTCGCTGCTCGGAGAGAGGTTCACACGGCTGCGTTGGTCTCGTCGCCGTCCCGGTCTCCCCGTCCCGGTCCGCAAGTCGCGGTTCTCACATGACCACCGGGCCGCGCTAGTTTTCACGGTAATTGCCGCTCGGTTTCTCTTCTCCGCCGTTTCAGCGGGGTCTCTCTGCCGAGTGATAAGAGACCAGCCAGCGGCCCGGCTCATAAATCGTGTCCCCGCTCTCTGCCTACTGCCCAGTACACCCTCTGCGCCAAGATTTGGTTTCTTCCTATTCCTCCCCACCTTTTCAGCATTAACTCATCTGTTGGCTCAGGCGTGGTCATGGCCGTCGTCGTCTGCGTCACCGGCGCCGGCGGCTTCATCGGCTCCTGGATCGTCAAGCTCCTCCTCGCCCGCGGCTACGCCGTCCGCGGCACCTCCCGCCGCGCCGGTACGGTTCCTCTCTCCCTCTCTCTCCCTTCGCTCGTTGCGTCTCTTTGTCGCCCCGGATTCTTAGGCTGACGAGTTCTTGGTTGCGCAGATGACCCCAAGAACGCGCACCTGTGGGCGCTCGACGGCGCGGCGGAGCGGCTGACGATGGTGCAGGTCGACCTGCTCGACCGGGCCAGCCTCCGCGCCGCCTTCCACGGCTGCGACGGCGTCATCCACACCGCGTCGCCGATGCACGACACCCCCGTGAGTAGCGGCCGCTCAGTGGTATATCCTCCTATATTTCCGCCGGAATAAAGCTGACGGTGGTTGCGTCGTTCGGCAGGAGGAGATCATCGAGCCGGTGATCACCGGCACGCTCAACGTGGTGGAGATGGCCGCCGACGCCGGCGTCCGGCGCGTGGTGCTATCCTCCACCATCGGCACCATGTACATGAACCCCCACCGCGACCCGGACGCGCCGCTCGACGAGTCGTGCTGGAGCGACCTCGACTACTGCAAACAGACCAAGGTCAGACACCGATCCAACTTAATTTATCCACCCGATCTTTGCCTGCGAACCGCCATTGACGCCCGTGCCCACGAATGACGGCAGAACTGGTACTGCTACGCGAAGACGATCGCGGAGCGGGGCGCGTGGGAGGCGGCGCGGGCGCTGGGGCTGGACCTGGCGGTGGTGATCCCGGTGGTGACGCTGGGCGAGCTGCTGCAGCCCAGCATGAACACCAGCACCAGGCACATACTCAAGTACCTCACCGGCGAGGCCAAGGCGTACGTCAACGAGTCGCACGCCTACGTGCATGTCAAGGACGCCGCCGAGGCGCACGTCAGGGTGCTCGAGGCGCCCAATGCCGGGGGACGGCGCTACGTCTGCGCCGAGAGGACGCTACACCGCGGCGAGCTCTGCTGGATCCTCGCCGGGCTCTTCCCGGAGTACCCGATCCCCACAAGGTACAATACTCTCCTGCATTCTTCAAACGAATGTGCTAATGTTTTTACACAATCTTGCTTGCAATTGCTCCGTTGATAGAATCTTTCCACGAATGTGCTAATGTTTTTACACAATCTTTGCTTGCAATTGTTCCGTTGATAGAATCTTTCCACGAATGTGCTAATGTTTTTACACAATCTTGCTTGCAATTGTTCCCTTGATAGAACGCAAGTTGTTGGTAGTTACCTGTAACTTTCGTAAAACGAAAGCGATGGCTTTGCTTCGCCTTAAAGACAAAGCGGACTGGGTTGAGATTTCATCCTCAACTTTTAAAGCTTCTCACAACACACTAAACAATGATTTAATTAGGTGGGCATCTTCGGACAGTGACAGTCTAATCCTTCACTAACCTGTACAGATGTAAGGACGAGGTAAATCCGCCAAAGAAGGGTTACAAGTACACCAACCAGCCTCTGAAGGACCTAGGCATGAAGTTCACCCCTGTGCAAGAATACCTCTATGAAGCGGTGAAATCCCTGCAAGAAAAGGGATTCATTCAGAAGGCTTCTGGCACCAAGGTACGTACAAACCATAGCACCAAATTAAACCATCTGAACATACAGGGCGATAGTATGAGACATTGCATCTCGAACATCTCAAGTCACTTCAAATGGACTTCGAAAAATAAAGGTTTCTTCAGAGAAGAGGATCAAAATAGAACAACTACATGCATGATGGCATTGGTACTCGTATCATTAGCTGGATCAGAAAGGATCATCATCATCCGCAACACGCATTTCATCTGCTACTAATTTGACCAAACACGCCATTCCTGATGTACACTTTCTGAAGATGTATAGCACGCATAGAGGTCCTCACTCCTCACTGTGTCATCAATTTTTCGTTGCAGGTGCCTGCTAGTAGAGGGAGTTCGCGGCCTCAAAGTTCAACGGCGCCCGTGTTTATGTCGAAACTCTGATAGGCTTCTGCACAAAGTAACAATGCAGTTCGCCGTCATGGGAATTGTAATTCATTTGATTAAGTGATATGTTGCTTGCATTGATAGGCTTGTATGTATCAAACTGCCAACTTTGTGGGGCAGCGCCGTGTTGACCTGCACTGTTGCCTGGAACTGTACACCGCTACAGAGCAACTTCAGTGATGCATGCCAAATATTTTCCCTGGTCGATGTTCTTCCCCCAGAATCTAGTTGTTCATCTTGACTAACCCAGCTGGTACAAAGAGTAATCGTTCGTAGAGTTGGCACTTGGCAGCGTGCATACAAAGAGTAACCGATCAAGTTGGCACTTGGCAGCAGTGCACACAAAGCGTGCCCTCTTTGAAGTCTCGTTCGTAGTCATACCGTTTTGGCCAGCTTCCGCTTGTTGTTCGTGGTGATCTTGCGTGTGCGCTGTCTCTACTAACTACCTTTCTGGTCTTGTGTATGCATACCTGTGGAATCAGTTTCGTTCAACACACAAAGTGAACCAAGTGCTTCCTATCAGATTAAGAATAATCAACTATCGGCTGTGATACAATGGTTGTAACGTTAACTGAGCCATGCCTTCAAACTGGATGGCGCAATGAAGCATCG